>JADRCO010001035.1:0-23302 GCA_021464525.1 Rhizophagus sp. LPA8_4_AMF
AAGCGATAAATAAATTTCGCGGTCCTCTGGTCTTAGATAATTTTGGCCAAATTTGTAATTCTGGCCGAAATTATGATCACGTGAATTCGGTAAAATAGTTTAGCCACCGGGTAAAAATTTTTTTACAAAAATTTTGGGTACCATAAATTTTAAATCCGGCCGGCACTATAAATTCGGCCAGAATTATCACCGATCAGTTGTAAATTCAATCCGGATTTCGGATTATTTGACCCGGATAAAAATCCGAATCAATCCAGATAAAATTTTTTTTTTGTGTAATCCAGATGACGGTTTTCATCTGAATCGAAGCACTACACATGACCCTAAATCATTTGAATATTAAATCATGTGACCTAATAATTTTGTCCAAAATTATTTACACAATTTCAATTTTTTGTTAGGTGAAATATATCACGTGATTTTATAAAATTTGTAATTCTGACCGGCATCATCTAAATCATACTAAATGATTCAAATAACAAATGACATAAAATGACTAGGTCATTCAAAGGTCATTCGGGGGTCATTTACCATCACTGGTTAATCATGATAAATCTTCCAAGAGACAGAAGAGACTATCACACTTAATTTCAGTCAAATTGTATAATGCCGGTACGCTGGGTAAATTATGAGTTTAAGCTAAATTTGGTCAAATCTGTGATCAAAATGTGACTGTTAAAATCAAGTCCTGTATAATCGACTGCGCCATGGTATCGAAGAAAAAATTGATGAATAGGTGAATTTATTGCCTAAATTTAACTAGATTTTATTTGGAAAAGTAAATGAAAGGAAAAGGTGTAATCAATGAATTTATCTTGAACACTTTTTTTACGATATTTTCATGTAAGTTCTTAGATACAAGTTTGCAAAATGATTTTTTTTTATTATACTAACTATATCTTTTTTAGTGATAGCCAATTGATTATTACTACCAACATACTGTATATAAAAGAACGTATAGAATTAACATCATGTGATAACATTCATTTTTTATGAGGGTAGCCAGATTCTTGGATTCTTACAATACTTTTATTTTCTTTGAATAGAAGAGATCAACATAATTCACTACAGTACTGCGGATGATATTAACGTTTGTAGGGACATTGTGTGACCATAATCGACTATAATTGGTACATAAAATAAGTAAATAGGTTCAATAAAAATTTTCGTTTAATTTTATATTTTTATTTTTTAAAAAACTTTTTCTGTCAATTATTATTGTTCAATATGTCTGACAATATCAAAATGCAAGATAGCGAGAATAAAGATGAATGGATTAACTGGATTGAAAGAAGCTATTGACAAAAATCAATTAAAATATTACAACTATAACGATTTTAATAACTTACAAGAAATTGGTATCAGAGGCTTTGAAAAAGTTTATCTTGCAAGTTGGAAAAATTTAGAAAAACATTTTGCGTTAAAATCTTTTTTTAGTCTTAACAATATTACCGCTAAAGAAGTTGTTCGTGAGTAATTTTAATATACATGAATTTATTTATTTTTTTTTATTCACGATTTTTAATATATTATACTTTTAAAAATTTGAAATTTATTAAGAATTCAACGTGAGGTCGATTTTCATGATAATATTATTAGTTGTCATGGGATAACAAAATTGGAATCAGGTATTTAAAAGATAATTATGTCTTCATAATTATACCGAGTTTATTAACAAAAATATATTCTAATGATTAATTATATTGTCTAGAAACCATATTAATAGCAATTATATGTTAGTAATGGAATACGCTAACAGTGGAAGTCTTCGAAGTTATTTGAAGAAAAACTTCAGTAAAATGATAAGTACCTTATGGCGTACCAGTTAGCTAGCGCTGTATCATGCTTACATAATGAGGGGATATTTGGTAAATTATTTATTATTGTTTAATCATTATTGGTAATTTTATATTTGCATATACTTATTTAATATATACTTTTATTAGCACTCTGGCAATATATTAGTTCATCAAAAAATGATCAAATTGGCGGATTTTGGATTATCAAAACGAATTGGAACATCATCCAATTTTCAATCCAAATTATTTGGGATTGATCCCCTACATTGATCCGAACAGCTTTAGTAAATGAAGTAATAATAATAACTAAATGTATTCATTAAATGAAAAAAGCGACGTTTATAGTATTGGCTGGGAATTATCTAGTGGCCAACCTCCTTTTGATGCTGAAGATGGACAATATGATGTTAGTTTAATTTTGGATATTTCGCAAGGTCTTAGAGAAACTATTATTTCTGACACGCCTAAGGAATATGTAAAAATTTATACTAGTAAGTAATGTTTTAAAATTTAGCTTTAATTTGAATATTATTTAATTAATCACATTTATATTTATTGTAATTTTTAGAATGTTGGGATGGTGAACCAGACAATCATCCTACCATATATCAAGTAGTTGATTGGTTAAAATCGATAATTATAAAAACAAATATAATAATGGAAAATCCTCAATTATCGAATAAGCATGAAATTGATGAAGCACCTTTAAGTACCAATAATTCAGCTTATTGAAAATTTTGACAAAATGGATACAAAAGAAATTGATACTATAGTAGTGTCAAATGATCAAGAGAAACTTTCATCTGAAAGGAATTTTAACATGATAGTTGATGAAATTAATGATTATATTTTTAAAATAACTCTAAAAGAATTGAATTGGTATCATTAAACAGAAAGTTATTGATTATTTTAATAATTGTAATATTGGTTTAAAAGAAATTTATAATTGGTTATTAAATAACCAAGATAATTCAAATTCAATTTTTTTACTTGGATATTTTAAATTGAGACAAGTGAAGAGAAAGCATATAATTTCTTTGTTAAAGCAGCAGAAAAAAATCATATACTTGCACAATATTTTTCTGGTAATTGTTATGAATTTGGTAATGGAACCACAAAAAGATGGAAAATTTTTTTTTAAATAAAACTTTATTAGTATTGTAAGCATTACACGAAGTAATTGCTTACAATTTTGACGTTATACATCATGTCAATAAAGTATCTACCTAAATAATTTGTAAACTAATTTAACCTAAAAAAATAGAAAAGTTAGTAAAATTTCCTATTGTAAATCACAACCTATAGTCGTATAAAAAGTTAAATTAAAATTATATATTGATGGAAGAAACTGCAGCTATCACTAAAAATTGCTAAAACTACAGTATTGTGCACTTTATTGAACATTAGTCTTCCTCATCCTCCCGGGTCCCTTGGGTTTTCACCATTCGTTTTTTGTTCACGTTAGCTTCGCTATCACTATCCCTCTCTGTGATGTCTATTTTGTCAGCTTCCGTACTATTATGCAATTTCTTAATTCTATTCGCAAATGTCTCATTCAATTTGTTAAATTCATCCACCACTGTAGAAGTGACCACACGATCACCTGACCCTTCGTTTGCTTCAAAAAATTTGTCATCCATCGGAGGAGGCGCAGTAGAAGCTTTCTTTGTTGGAGTTCGAGGTGATCGGCGAGGCCTGAATCCACCTTTCAAATCAATTAATTCGTCTTGACTCTTCAATTTCAGCCCATTTTCTAAACTATCATCCATAGCTGATTGATAAAAGATGGAAAATTAGCATTTAAATATTTTGAAAAATCGGCTAATAAAAATTTCGCACCTGGACAATCAGAAATTGGTTATTGTTATGAATATGAAATAGGTATTGAAAAAGATTTAAAAAAAGCCTTTTATTGGTATGAAAAAGGTGCAAATAATGGAAATGAAATGGTTAAACATAATTTAGGTAGATATTATTTAAACGGAATGGGTATTGAAAAAGATTATAACAAATCCAAATCTTTCGAATTGTTTAAGCAATCAGCTGAAGGAGGATATTCAAATGGATTAATAATGATAGGATATTATTATAAATGTGGGATTAGAACTGAAACTGATATGCAAAAAGCATTTGATTGTTATCAAAAATCAGTAAATTTAGGAAATATGATAGCACAATATAATCTTAGTAATATGTATGGATATGGAAAAGGAATTACAAAAGATATAAGCAAAGCAATTTATTGGTATGAAAAATCTGCCAAACAAGGTTATCAAAATGCGCAAAAATAAATGAATAAATAATTTATTAAAATTTTTACTATTTTATATTTTATAATGATGTATGTTTAGCAGTATGTTTTGCTATGTTACATATGAATCCAAAATTTTGCATTTTGTATTTTGTAGTATCCTTGAAAAAAAAAAAATTTTATAGGAAATTTTAAATGTTGACTTCTAATATTTTTAATAAAAAAAAATGGTTTTTAAAAAATTTTCCAACGAAAAAAAAACTTTAAAGAATAGATACAAGTTATTCAAGGACTATAATTTTTGAGTATATGACAGTGATGTTAAAGTAATGCAGAATCTTGTTTTCGTAATTTAATAAAATGATGAATTAAGAATAACAAGCGTCAATAACCTTTCATATGTTAGTAACGCATTTCTTTATTAATTCTTATACAAATTGTTACACAAAAGAAAAAATAATAAGAGAGTAAGAAATACATAGCCAGTATACAAGGATACTCTATAACTTAACTCCATATAAAATGGAACAAGTTTCTATCTAAATCGACTAATAACTACTACTACTATGTAACTATTTTGAAGAATCATTTCTTTTTAGTCTCTTTTGTTTGTTGTCTTGTCACCGTGAATCTTTTACAAGCTTTAAAGTTTACGCTATTTATTTACAAAATATTATCAATATATCGGAAAAACGTTTTAGAATCGAAACACGTGAATGATAGATAAATTACAAATTACTACGTCATGGATTAAGGAATTACGCCAAAAATCAATATAGAATATTTTACATTGGAAATTTAAATTTTATCTTTAAACTCATTTTTTTACGATAAATATTAAACGAGTTATTTGAGTTATTTGCATTGACTTTTTTATCATAGAAAAAGAAAATTGTGTGATCATCATTATTTACGACACATACAAAATCGACTGCGCCACAGTAACGAAGAAAAAATTTGGCTGCAGATGTTGTACAACTATATTACGTCACAAAATTATTTGGAGAATCAAAGCAAAAATTTAAACTAATTAGTCAAAAAGATACCGTAAACCACTTCCGACCGTATAAATTACTATTATCAAATCTCAGATATATCATACTGAAATTTATGTTAAACATATTTTAAATGGCAGTTACCTTGCTTTAATTTTCTTCTTCATAACTTTCTACTTCATTTAATTATCCTATTTGATTGTTCAAGGTTTTCTCTAATTAAATATAATTAAATTATTAAAATCATAGTATTCATCCTCATAGTCATAAATAATGAGTAATTACGATATATAATTAAAAAGAAAATTCGATAAAATTAAACTTTAATCGTATATATTTTATGCTCGTTAATTTAATCGCATCTTAAAAATTTTTGTACTTTCCGTGATGATAAAGTACTCTGGCCTTACTTTCTAAAGAAGAACACTATTCTCCACCATAAAAAATTACGTATATCATTATATCGTTCCACAACCAATCAGTCCTATCGAAGATTGCAACAAAATACTCTTATAATCCGGTTCGTCGATAATCGTAAAATCATTATCGTTACCGTTACTTTATATTACAAAGTAAATAAAATTTAGATCATAGAATAATTTCATGTTAATAAAATATAACTTTAAATAGTCAATTTTGTATTGTAATAATCGTACATTTATTAACATTATCTATCTATAAAAATTTTCCTAATAATTTCTAATAATTACAATTTAATTTAATTACAATTCCTCTCTAATTACTATTCCTAAATTACTCTCCCCTCTGTTATATTCTCTATCAGTATTCATAATATTACATTTAATTAAGTTTATCTTATAAACTCCACCTTCAATACCTCTAAATCCGTATGACTTTTTCAATTTTCATTAAACTTTCCTAAAATATTATAACAATAATAACATATTAGTAATAAGAATATTTAATAATAGTAATAAAATAAAAGATTTTTAAAATATTACTCGTAAAATTATTCAATTTTTATTTTTTACAATGAACGAAATAAACGGCCGCAGTGGGCGCAGTAAATTTACGTTAACAGTTAAAACTAAAATAAAATTACTAAAAATTTTTTTTTTTAGGTAAAAAAAAATGTGGTTCAATAATAAAATAATATTATATTTTCGAAAAAATATTGCAAAAAAAAATTACTAGTCAATTTCTTCAAATGAAAATTATGAAATAGAATTTTACTAAATGCAATAAATTTTTTACAAGAAAAAAAAAAAAAAAATTTAACTACGAAAAATATTTTTTTTTTTTTACTGAACCTCACTTTTTAATGATTAACTATTTTTGGCCATAAGCTTTATAGTATCGATCATTCGAGTAAAAATTTATCATTCGAGAATTTACCAGATTTAAACTTATCTTTATATGTAAAAATTAAAATTTTGATCGTCAGTCAGGCCATATCGTGATTATTTGATATACAACAATAAAAGTCAAAAAAATATATATATATGTAAGAATCACATGATTAGGAACCTGATTCAAAATATCTATCGTTCTATTTCATGATATCATCAAAGTAACGGTTTTTATTATAATCAAAATTACAATATAAATAAATAAAAAACTCATTATCGAATTGAGAATATGAGTAAAAAAAAGGAAAACACTTTAGAGAACCAGAAAATACTTTTAAGAATTCAATTTATCTTAATAAAGTCGAAAATTACGTTTAGGGGCCAATCTTATACATTTAAAGTGTGACATGATGTTCAAAATTGGTAATTTTGTTAAATTGAGATCAGAATTCCAGATAGTATCACAATAATATATTTGGTATCATGTGGCTGATAATTAAAAATTCTATTAACACGTTTCATGAAAATTGATGATAATTTGCGAAAAAATTTTGTATAATGTATACACAATATACAATATAAATTAAATATATAAATTAAACTTTGCCAGCAAAAAAAAAAAAAAATAAATTTTTTTGATTATTCTTTTTTTTTTAATAAAACCGAAATATGCAGGAAACCAAAAATTCGAATGAATGGATTAGTTGGATCGAATCGGCTATCGCCAAAGAATATTTCAAATATTATGAATATAGAAATTTTAGTAATATACAAGAAATAGGTACCGGAAATTTGGGAAAAGTATTTCGTGCAAATTGTAAAGATTTTAAAGAATATGTAGTATTGAAATCTTTTTATAACCTTAACAATGTCATTACAAAGGAAATCGTTCGCGAGGTAATTTATTAAACCTTTTGCTTCGGAAATTATCCGGACTTATCCGGAAGACTTCCACGGAAACGGTATCGAAATTCGAATATGATCGGAAGTTTCCGGATGTTTCGAACTATTTTCGACGAAATATTTTTTATATTTAATTTAATTTTTTTTTTGTTTTTTTTTTAGCTTAAACTTCAACGAGACATAGTTATTCATAATAATATTGTTCGTTTATATGGAATTACGAAGGACGAATCAGGTATGATCATATATTGTTTGAATATTGAAACTATATATAATATATGTATGTATGTAAATTAATTATTCATTTTACATCGATAGAAAAAAATTACTTATTAGTGATGGAGTATGCTGATAGCGGCACCCTTCAAGATTATTTGAAGAAAAATTTTAACAATCTTACTTGGGATGACAAATATAATTTAGCGTATCAGTTGGCTTACGCCGTATTATGTTTACATAATGGTGGAATAGTTCATCGTGATTTGGTAATTTATTTTTCACATTATTTACATTATTTAAATTGTTATATACTAAATCGATCGATTAAATTTTAATAGCACTCTCGTAATATATTAGTCCATCAAAATACGATCAAGTTGGCGGATTTTGGTTTATCAAAAAGAATCGAAGAAATAACCAAATCACAATCAAATTCAAACGGAATAATACCTTACGTTGATCCACAAAGATTTAGAAGAAGAAATAGTAGTAGCCCAACACAAATATATTCATTTAATAAAAAGAGTGACATCTACAGCGTTGGCGTATTATTATGGGAGATTTCTAGTGGTCGTCCTCCTTTTTGTACTGAAAGTAATCAGAATGATGATGACATGTCTGTAAATATTTCAAAAGGTCTTAGAGAGGCCATTATTCCTGGTACGCCTCAAGATTATGTAAAATTATATACAGGTAAGTAAGTTGATCTTTTTGATTTCTCGTTTAATAATTAATTATTCATATTTCTTTTCTTCTTTTATTAGAATGTTGGGATGATCAACCGGATAATCGTCCAACTATGTATCAAGTGTTCACCAAGTTAAATGAGATCTCAGATCAATTTAATAATCATTGTGAGAAATCATCAAACGAAAAATTATCATCACAAAATTTTATCAAATCAAATACAAAAGGAATGAAATTCACGATACCAATAAATAAAAGAATAATATTTGAAAAAGATTTAATCACAATAATTAAAGAAATAGTATCATTCATTTTTAAAATAACGGATCAAGGAAAAGATACTAAATTAAGAAAACAAATTATTTTAAATTATTTAAATAATCATGATATGAATATAAATGAAATATATAATTGGTTAATAAAAAATCAAAATAATGATGATTTAGATACAATATTTTTATTAGGATATTTTAATTATTTAGGTATTAAAATAAATGAAAATTTTAAGAAAGCATTCGAATTATTTTTTATTATATCAGAAAAAAATCATTTATTATCACAATATTATGTTGGAGAATGTTATTTACTTGGATATGGTATAACAAAAAATGAAACATTAGCTTTTAAATATTTTAAAAGTTTAGCTAATAAAGGTTATGCAATGGGTCAATTAAAAATTGGTCATTGTTATGATATAGGAATAGGTATTAAAAAAGATTTTAAATTAGCAACTTATTGGTATGAAAAAGCTGCAAAGAATGGAAATAATATAGCAATGTATAATCTTGCTTTCATTTATAAAGATAAAAAAGATTTTAAAAAAGTTTTTGAATTATTTAAACGATTAGCTGATAATGATGATGCTGATGGAATATCAATGTTAGGTTATTGTTATAATAATGGAATTGGTACTAGAATTGATAGACAAAAAGCATTTGAATTATATCAGAAAGCAGCGAATTTAGGAAATAGTGCAGCTCAATATAATCTTGCAGTATCATATGAAATAGGTTTAGGAGTATCGAAAAATGTTGGTAAAGCTATACTTTGGTATGAAAAATCTGCCAAACAAGGAGACAAAGATGCTCGAAATAAATTACAACATTTACGAGTAGAAAATGGAAAAATTTATATATTATAAAATATTTGATAATAATAATATTATTTTTTAATCAATATGTATAATAATGTATTGAGTTATTATTATGTAAAAAAATTGTCAATGTCGCCTTTAAGTAGATCTTGGGTAATATTGTGTATAATTATTATTTTGTAAAATTTTTTTGTAAAATTTATTAATTTTAATATTCAAATAATAAATATTAATATAGTAAATAATCGCATATTACAATTTTTTTAAAAAAAATTGAAATCGATTTGATAACTTATAATTATTGAATCACTATACGATATTGATATGCATTCGTTTAGGGAGTTATCACCGATATGTCGTATAACACGAACTTAAGGGCGAATAATACACGAGTCCATGAATAATATTTTCAATTTGAATTGGATATAAAAAAAAAATTACAGTTGATAAAGGAAAATAATGCGTCATTATTGAGTGGAATTATCATTCAAGCATATATTTTTCGTTAATTCACTAATTTGCCAATTAATGACGATCGTCAATTCGACAGTCGTTCTTGCGGCAACACAGGTATTTATCGTTATTTTTTTTTAAAGGCAAACAGACAATATCTTTTTTTTTAAAATTAAATTATTAATATTAATATGATAACCGGATTAATTGAAAATGACAAAATTAAATGCCACCATTGCTGCCGTCGCTTCAATCGTACTACTTTAATATCGTGAGAAACTGATAAAGCGATAAGAATATTATTTTGAAGGATTAGTTTATAAAACACACTCACTTATATTTCTTTATAATAAAAGTATGTTAGTAAGAGTGACGTAAGCGTATGCAGGCAGACGCTTGATTTTAAGTTTGCCGTCGACAAATGCTTAAATAGTATCGTAAAAAATTCTTCGTATACGTGATTTATAATATTTTCATAATTTATAAAAAGTATTACTTTTATATAAAAATTATAAATCTTTTTTTTTGCTTTAAATATAAAAAGCATTACTTTAATTACTAGTATCCTTCATTGTCTTTTCTTTCATATATTCGATCATTTCAAAAAAAATAGTATCATACTTGCAAATAAGCATCAATTATTTAAAATAATTAAATTTTCGGAAAAATGAATCAAATCCTCATGAATTTTTGAAATCCTATAACGACATTTTAATTTAAAAGAGAGATATATATGTATATTCGGTTAACTTTATAATAAAAAAAATACTGTCGTAAGAATAATTAATGATTTTTAATAGACTTATTTATTATATTTTACGATATTTTGAAAAAAATAATGTAATAAATTTAATTGATTTACATTTTATAATTTAATAAAGAAAAAACTTATTATAAATTATCGATTTTTTTGAAGTATTTCTAATCTATTTCGTGCATCCTGATAACCTTGTTTGGCAGATTTTTCATACCAATAAATTGCTTTATCTATATCTTTTGTAATTCCTTTTCCATTTTCATACATAATACCAAGATTATATTGTGCTACTTCATATCCTAAATTTTCTGATTTTTGATAAAATTCAACTGCTTTTTGCTTATCAATTTTAGTTCCAATACCATATTCATAACAATATCCTAACATTGTTATTCCACGTGAATATCCTCCTTCAGCTGATTGTTTAGAAAATTCGAAGGTTTTATTATCATCTTTTTCAACCCCATTTCCATTTAAATAACAAAGACTAAGATTACACATAGCCATTATATTTCCGTTACTTGCAGCTTTTTCATACCAATAAATAGCCATTTTTAAATCTTTTTCAACGCCTAATCCATTTTCATAAGAATAACCAATTTTAAGTTGTCCATGTGCGAAATTTTTATTGCTCACTTTTTCATAATATTCGAAAGCTAATTTTTCATTTTTTATAGTTCCATATCCATATTGATAACATGCACCAACAAAAATTTTTGCTAATATATGATCTTTTTCTGATGCATTAAAAAATAATTTAAATGCTTTCTCATAATTATTGTTTGTCCCAATTCCATAAAAATTAAAATATCCAAGTAAAAAAATAAAATTTGAATTATTTTGATTATTTGATAACCAATTATAAATTTCATGTGAATTTGTATTGTAATTATCAAGATATTCAATAACTTGCTCATTTACTAATTTCTCTTCAATTCCTTTATCAAATAATTTAAAAATCAAATCATTTATTTCATTAACTATTATGTTAAAGTCTTTTTCAGTTGAAAATTTCTCTTGCTTATTTGATATCGTTATATTATCAATTTCTTTTGTATTCATTTTATTAAAATTTTGAATAAGCTGAGATAATTCTCCTTGTGATTCTGAATTATTGGTACTTAAATGGACTTCGCTAAATTCTTGCTCGTTTAATAATTGAGAATTTTCCGTTATTGTATCTGTTTTTGTAATTATTGCTTTTAACAAATCAACTACTTGATATATAGTAGGACGATTATCTGGCTCACCGTCCCAACATTCTAAAATACAAATATAATTTTAAGATTATTAATTAAAACAATATTTTAAATTATAATAAATTTAAGATTTTACTTACTAGTATAAATTTTTACATATTCTTCTGGTGTGTCAGGAACAACCGTTTCTCTAAAACCTTGTGAAATTTCCAAAATTAAACTAACATCATATTGTTCACCTTCAGCATCAAAAGGAGGTTTCCCACTAGATATTTCCCATAATAATACGCCAACACTGTAAACATCACTTTTTTCATTTAATGAAAAAATTTGGTTATTATTATTTCTTCGTTTGCTAAAGCTTTTCGGATCAACATAGGGAACCATCCCAAATAATTTAGATTGGAAATTGGATGATGCTCCAATTCTTTTTGATAACCCAAAATCTGCCAATTTGATCATGTTTTGGTGAACTAATATATTTTCGGAATGCTATTAAAAAAAAATATATTAAATAAATAAATACAAATACAGTGTTACGAACAATGATTAAATAATAATAAATAAATTACCAAGTCACGATGGATGATCTCTTCATTATGCAAGCATGATACAGCGTAAGCTAATTGGTACGCCATATTTAATTTATCGTCCCATGTGAGCTTACTAAAGTTTTTTTCCAAATAATTTCGAAGACTACCACCGTCAGCGTATTCCATTACCATTATATAATTATTATTACCAATTTGATTGTCTAAAAAAAAAAAAATTGGGTTGTGAATAAAATTTAGGATATAATACTTATTAAAGTCTCATTATAATACCTGATTCAAATTTTGTTATTCCATGGTAACGAATGATATTATCATGAAAATCAACTTTACGTTGAATTTTTAACTAAAATAAATTCAAGTATTAAAAAAAAAAATAATATATAGGCTAAAAAAAAAAATATAGTAAAAATAAATTGTATTATATAATAAATTACCTCACAAACAATTTCTTTCATGGTGACATGATTAAGGTTAAAAAAAATTTTTAACGCTAATTGTTTTTTTGTATTTTTCCAATTTGCACGGTACACTTTTCCGAAACCTCCAGAACCAATTTCTTGAAAGTTAGTAAATTGGTTGTATTCATAATGATTTAAATGTTCTTTATCAATAGCTTCTTCAATCCAATTAGTCCATTCATTAGTATTTTCGGTATTTTGCATTTGTTTATTATCAGACATAGTGAATAATAATATTAACAGAAAAAGTTTTATAAGATAATAAAATTGAACGGTCAAAGTTGTAAAATAAAAATTTTATTGAGTACGAAAACGACAATTTAAGTACTTTATGCAACTTATACTCCCGATTATTGTCGCACAATGTCACGTATCACCAAAAAAAATTTTGTGTCTATTTTACCGCAATAATACCGCAGTAATACTCGGAAAAAAATATCTATGTATCAAACAATTTCACGTGACTATATTAAAATTCCGGTTTAATATTTTTAAATAACTCATCTGTGAAAAATATTCAGTAAGAATCTGCCAAACAGATGTAAATTATATCAAAACATTTACGAAAAGAAAATAGAAGATGCAAAAATTATTTAATCAACTTTAAAATTGCATATAACTTTATATTTTCATAGACGTTTAATAAATCCAAGTTAGAAACAATACTAGCTCCAATAATATAAAACACATTAGATTACGTTTATTTTAGATTTTGCGTTAGTTGTATGTTAACGACTTCCTTTTACTTCAGTAGCAGTTTATGATGATTAATGATGATTGCTTGGCTTCGACTAAGTAGGTAGATTAAAATATACTTAAAGTTTAATTTTAGCAAATTTTTTATTATTGTTTAAATTAGACTTGTGTAGTTTATCTTTAATGTGCAATGTTGATGAAAATTGATCCAATCAATTACTTAAAATAGAGTAATAATGTTCACTTAGTTTCTTAAAAATTATATTGACATAAATTTGGTACGTATTTTAATAGAATTATATAATTTAAGTAATATAACGTTAGCTGTTAGCTACTGTATCTCCAGCATTTTTTTATATGTATTAAAAACGGCACATGTATATTTTAAAGATAAAAAATTTAGTGGATAATCTTAAAATAAAATTATTCGTTGTAATGTAGTTTATTATGAATATTTATACATGGCCGTTAATCCTACTGATACATTCGAAGATTATGTAAATTATATACCGGTAAGACGGTAAGTAAGGTTGATTTTAAGTAAATTGATTCAAAAATGGATTTAATTTCTCGCTTAAAATTTTTTTATTTTTCGTTTTTTTATTAGAATGTTGGAATAATGAACCGGATATTCGTCCGACTATACTATTGAAAGTGATATGATCAAAAATAAAAAATTGTTGTTAAATATTTTGAAGGTTCAGTTTAGCTAATAAAGGTTGTACAATGGGACAATTAAAAATTGGTCATTGTTATGATATGATAATAGTCATTAAAAAAGATTAGAAATAATATAGAACTCCGAGAAATATTATAAATAGGTAACAAGAAATCGCCCACTCTTTTACTATTAGCTCTACGCATCTCTTCAGAACCAGAATTACGTAATGCCGCCTGGAATTATTCAAAAAGAAAGATTCTAGTATTACACGTTATTTTGGTTCATTCTATGCAAACCCTGTATTATTATCTTTTTATATATTGCTCGGGGTCTTAATAATATAAAAAGATTATAAAAAAAGGTTTTGGATTATTTAATCGATTAGCTAATAAGAAGATGCTGATGGAATATCATTGTTAGGATATTAGGCCAGTTCAAAATTGTTCGATTGGAATTTTTGATCGACCAAAACGACCAATGGTTTTGGTGGTTCACGTCTGATCGGGTTACATCAACCAATAAAACATGTGATCAAAAATATCAATCAATTTTGAAGTAGCCTATTGTTATAATAGTAATGGAATCGGTACTACAAATAGCATTTGGATTACTATATCAGAAAGCAGCGAATTTAGAAAATAGTGGAGCTCAATATATAATCTTGCAGTCTCATATTATATGAAATAGGACTAGGAGTAATATTGGTAAAGCTATACTATGAAAAATCTGCCAAACAAGGAGACAAAGATGCTTGAAATAAATTACATGGTTATTTACGAGTAGAAAATGGGAAATACACAGGCGATCGTGATAATCGGATTGGTTTGTCCGGTATATCAAGACATCCGATATATCAAAAATTCTTCTTATACCAGCCAGATCTTGTATGAAAATTATGTTATATTAAGATATAGAGAAAAATAAAACTATTCCCAAAAACTTTGATTAGAAAATTAAAATAAAAAAAGAATGGTAAAATTGTATGCGATACCTGTAAAGAATTTCATTAATTTTAATTCTGGTCAAAATTAACCATTTCGGCTGGAATTAAGCATTTTTTAAAAATTACAATAATATAAAGGTATGCTAAAAAAGGATACATTAACGCCAAATTTGGAAAATTTCGATATATCAAGATTTTTTTGTTATAACAGATATAGAATCAAATCCGATTTATGAAATATCGCGACTTTACTAATAAAATCCGTTATATCACGATTGTTTAATATGACAGATTTGGTTCCGGGAGAAAAATCCGCAATAACACCAAATCCGGTTTATCGAAGATCCGATTTATCGCTGATTGCTTTATTGTATTTGATAATAATAATGTTATTTCTAAGTAATTTGTAATATATATATAATAATGTATGAGTTATTATTATGTAAGAAAAATTTCAGAGTCACCTTTAAGTAGATCTTGGGCAATATAAAAAAAATTTTGTAAAATCTTCTATAATTTTAATATACAAATAATAAATATTTAATAAATATTAATGCAGTAAATAATTACACATTACATTTCTTTAAAAATTGAACCCGATTTAATTAATTGATAATTTATTTTTATTCAATATTGATTTAGAGAGTTATCATTTCGACAGGTGGTTGTACAACACGAACTTAAGAACGAATAATACATATAAGAATTGTAAGATCATGAGTTCATGAATAACATTTTCAACTTAGTTGAATTGGATATAAAAATAATATCGTTGATATAGGATAATGCGTCATTATTGAATAGATTTATCATTCAAGCATATATTTTTGTAAATTCACTAATTTCTCTCAAGTTAACATTTATTATTGAAGGATAGCGGGATTTAAGACACTTTTCTGCCAACTATCCTTCCTGAATTTCTGGTTTCAGTCGTTCTGGGCATTTATCGTTATTTTTTATGATAAATGATTAATTGAAAATGGAAAAATTAAATGCAACTGTTGCTCCCGTCGCTTCTGTCGTACTCCTTCTATTATTGACAATATCGTGAGAAGTTGGTAAAGTGATGAGAATATTATTTTGGAGGATTAGTTATAAAACACTTCCACTTATATTTATTCTTCATGATAAAAGTATGTTAGTAAGAGTGATGTAAGCGTATGCAGCAAGCAGATACTCAATTTTAAGTTTACCGTCGACAAATGCTTAACAATCAATATTGTAAAAAAATTCTTCGTATACTTGATATAATATTTTTATATTTATAAAAAGTATTACTTTTATAAAAATTTTAAATATAAAAAGCATTACTTTAATTACTAATATCTTTCATTGTCTTTTCTTTCATATATACGATCATTTCAAAAAAATAGTACTAACAAATAAGCATCAACTATTTAAAATAATTATATTTTCGGAAAAATGAATCAAATCCTCATGAATTTTGAAATCCTATAACGACATTTTAATTTAAAAGAGAAATATACACATTCAATTAACTTGATAATAAAAAAAATACTACCAATAAGAACAATTATTGATTTTTAATAGACTTATTTATTATGTCTTACCGTTACGATATTTTGAAATTTTTAAAATTGATTTCCATTTTATCATTTGAAAAATAAAGATTTTATTTTATAAAATGTTGATTTTTTTTGAAGTATTTCTAATTTATTTTGTGCATCCTGATCACCTTGTTTGGCAGATTTTTCATACCAATAAATCGCTTTATCTAAATCTTTTGTAATTCCATCTCCATTTTCATACATAATACCAAGATTATATTGTGCTACAATATTTCCTAAATTTGCTGATTTTTGATGTAATTCAAATGCTCTTTGTTTATCAATTTTAGTTCCAATACCATTATTATAACAATATCCTAACATCGATATTCCACCTGAACATCCTCCTTCGGCTGATTGCTTTAATAATTCAAAAGCTTCATTATAATCTTTTTCAACACCCTTTCCGTTTAAATAACAACTACCTAAATTAAGTTTAGCTGTTATATCTCCATTATTTGCAGCTTTTTCGTACCAATAAAAAGCCTTTTTTAAATCTTTTTCAACGCCTAATCCATCTTCATAACAATAACCAATTTTAAATTGTCCATGTGCGAAATTTTTTTTACTCACTTTTTCATAATATTCGAAAGCTAATTTTTCATTTTTTATAGTTCCACGTCCATATTCATAACATACACCAACAAAAATTTGTGCTAATATATGATCTTTTTCTGATGCATTAATAAATAATTTAAATGCTTTCTCATAATTTTTGTTTGTCCCAATTCCATATAAATTAAGATATCCAAGTAAAAAAATAGAATTTGAATTAGTTTGATTATTTGATAACCAATTATAAATTTCATGTGAATTTATATTGTAATTATCAAGATATTCAGTAACTTGCTCATTTACTAATTCCTCTTCAGTTCCTTTATCTAATAATTTAAAAATTAAATCATTTATTTCATCAACTATTATGTTAAAATCTTTTTCAGCTGAAAATTTCTCTTGCTTATTTGAAACTGCTATGTTATCAATATCTTTTGTTTCCATTTTATCAAAATTTTGAATAAGCTGAGATAATTCTCCTCGTGATTCTGAATTATTGGTACTTAAATGGACTTCATTAAAACCTTGCTCATTTGATAATTGAGGATTTTCCATTATTATATCTGTTTTTGTAATTATTGCTTTTAATAAATCAACTACTTGATATATAGTAGGACGATTGTCTGGCTCACCATCCCAACATTCTAAAACACAAATATAATTTAAGATTATTAGTTAAAATCAATATTTAAATTATAATAAATTAAAGATTTTACTTACTAGTATAAATTTTTACATATTCTTCGGGTGTGTCAGAAACAACCGTTTCTCTAAGACCTTGTGAAATATCCAAAATTAAACTAACATCATATTGTTCACCTTCAGCATCAAAAGGAGGTTTTCCACTAGATATTTCCCATAATAATACGCCAACACTGTAAACATCACTTTTTTCATTTAATGAAAAAATTTGGTTATTATTATTTCTTCGTTTGCTAAAGCTTTTCGGATCAACATAGGGAACCATCCCAAATAATTTAGATTGGAAATTGGATGATGCTCCAATTCTTTTTGATAACCCAAAATCTGCCAATTTGATCATGTTTTGGTGAACTAATATATTTTCGGAATGCTATTAAAAAAAAATATATTAAATAAATAAATACAAATACAGTGTTACGAACAATGATTAAATAATAATAAATAAATTACCAAGTCACGATGGATGATCTCTTCATTATGCAAGCATGATACAGCGTAAGCTAATTGGTACGCCATATTTAATTTATCGTCCCATGTGAGCTTACTAAAGTTTTTTTCCAAATAATTTCGAAGACTACCACCGTTAGCGTATTCCATTACCATTATATAATTATTATTACCAATTTGATTTTCTAAAAAAAAAATTTAAGTGCAATTTTGTGAATAAAATTTAGGATATAATACTTATTAAAGTCTCTTTACAATACCTGATTCAAATTTTGTTATTCCATGGCAACGAATAATATTATCATGGAAATCAACTTTACGTTGAATTTTTAACTAAAATAAATTCAAATATTAAAAAATAAAATAATATAAACTAAAAAAAAAAATATCGTAAAAAAAAAATTATATAATAAATTACCTCACAAACAATTTCTTTCATGGTGACATGACTAAGGTTAAAAAAAGTTTTTAACGCTAATTGTTTTTTTGTATTTTTCCAATTTGCACGGTACACTTTTCCGAAACCTCCAGCACCAAGTTCTTGAATGTTAGTAAATTGGTTATATTCATAATAATTTAAATGTTCTTTTTCAATAGCTTCTTCAATCCAATTAATCCATTCATTTGTATTTTCGGTATATTGCATTTGTTTATTATCGGACATAGTAAATAATAATATTAACAGAACAAGTTTTAAAAACAATAAAATTGAACGGTCAACTCCATTTTAAGTAGGGTTTGCTTTTTTAGTTACGTCACTTCTTAAGTCAGTGAAAGGTAACCTGTGACCGTAGCTCAATATTATATGAATTATTATTAAATTCCTATATGAGCGTCTGCAGTGACGTTCTGACGTAACTTTCTCATGGTTGGCAATTCATCCTTATCCTTTGTTACGTCAGTTACGTCAGTAATGTCTGCACCCTAATTTTAAGTATTTTATGCTCCGATTATTGATTATTGTCGCACAATGCCACTCACTAGGTATCACTAAAAAAATTGTCTGACAGACTATTCTATTAGGTTTATTTTACCGCAGTACCGCAGTAATGGAGAACTTATAAAATTAACAACGTGTTCGATAACTCATCTGTGAAAAATATTCGGTTAGTAAAACGATTATTTGATTAAAAATCTGCCAAACAAAGTGTGAATTGAATTAAAGCATTCGCAAGTAGAAAATAGAAGATTTATGCATAAATTTATATTATTATTATTAAAATTATTATTTAAAAATATTTTTTTAAAAAAAAAATTAAATTGCATGCAATTATTCTTAGAATTCAAGTAAATATTGAAAAATAATTACGTTTTACTTTTCATAAGACATTTAATAATTCTAAGCTAAAAACAATACTAGCTTCAATAATATAAGAACACATTTATTTCAGGACGATTTTGGATTGTGCGTTAGTTTTATTTCAGGTAGTTGTGTGCGATGAATTAATGGTGGATTAGTGCGACTATGTTCGGCTAAGGGGATGGCCAGAAATGACGTAATTTAAATTTTAGGATTTTTGACCTATGTCATCATCCATTTTAGGAAATTCAAATTAAAACCTAATTCTGGCCAGATTATATTAACCTGCAAGCGTCTAAAAATGGCAACTGTATAACATCATCCCCTTAGGAAATGGCGTCATTTCTGGCCATCCCCTAACTGGCTAAGCAGGTAAGTTAGGATATACTTAGATTTTAGCAAATTTATCTATCTTTAACGTGCATGTTGATGTAAAATTTGATCTGCTCAATTGCTTAAATGGTAAAAAAAAAGTAATAATGTTCGCTTTCTTAAAAATTATATTGACATAAATTTTGGTACGTGTTTTAATAGAATTATATAATTTAAGTAATATTCTGCATTTATTAAATGTACTAAAAACAGTACATGTATATTTTAGAGAAAAAATTTAGTGCGTAAATTTAATACCGCAAAATAAAAGTATTCGTCAAAATGTAGTTTATTATGAATATTTACATTAGAAAATGAGCCCAGAAGATTATGTAAAATATATACCGGTAAGTAATTTGATTTTAAGTTGATTTAAAAATTGATTTAATTTCTCGCTTAATAATTAATATTTCTTTATTAGAAAGTTGGGTGATGAACTGAATAATCGACCAGCTATATATCAAGTGAAATGAGATCATTACAAAAACAGATCAAGTTTGTCACTGCGAGTCGAATTCTAAATTATTAAACGAATAATTATCTCCATAATATTTTATCGAATCAAATACAAAAGAAATAAAATTTACGATATCAATAAATAAAAGAATAATATTTAAGAAGATTTAGTCAATAGTTAATAAAGAGGTAGTATCATTCAACGAATTCCAAATTAAGAAAAAAATAATTTTAAATTATATTAATAATCATGAAATAAATTCGTGAAATATAGTCAACAAATTCTTCTTATATTTGTTTATAGTATCAACGGTCTCTTTCTGTTTCTGGAATCACGTGATTCATGTCCAAATGATTGGTTTTGTAGTTTGTTTATCGAGAAGTCGCTGATTCTTTGCCATTACCATCTCTTGCGCCTTTCTCTCCTTCGCTTTTTTCATATGTCACCTGGAAACCCTTAATCTGTTCCGGTGATGGAGTAGATGGAGTAAATGATTGGAGGACTATCCCAATCATTAAGTTATTGTCTTTTTTCATGCGTAAATAATGATGCTCTTGATTGGTAATGCAATACAAAAATATGAATTGTTTGCGCAATCTAGCATGTTTTCTAACCGTGTTGAATATTTCAATATCGCTTCTACAAACTCCCTATATGATATGCTCTAACACGGAGTCATTTACTTATTTCACCACTATTTCACCTGTGATAAAATTCTGTGAATAAAATTCACAATTTCGATCAAGTAGGAATTGGTTTTGATAAATATGCAGTTCCGGTTATATTTATCCTAGACTAAATAACAAGCAGTTCATCAGATAACTTGTCATTAATTCTCCTCGAGTGCTTCCATCATGTGTACTCTAGAGATTAATAGACTTTTTAAACCCTTAAGAAATATTTGCGTAACTTGTCCTTTCATTTGACTAATGTTACCGTGATGCAGATGATCTGTTGAAATTGCTTCTCGATATATAGGTATCCGAACTTTTCATGACATGAAGATGATTCGGGTTGTAATTATATATTGAATTAGCAAAACGCTAGTATAATTAATATAATTAAGTTAATTCAATAAAGTGTGTACGTTAATATCGCATACGTACGATAATATCATATGTATTGATGCGTACATTAAGGAAATACCTTCTATGGGCTGTTACGTTGATTCCAAGGTAGATGTCCGGTGTGTCCTACAGTAAAAAAAAGAAAGTGGGACTTTAGTATTGTTTTATTAATGTTCCTAATTTTAAGAACATTTTCTCTTCGGCTTTACAAAGAAGAGGGAGGATATTTCGTTTAATAATAAAGTCTACAGATGAAAGTATAAAGCCAATTTCTCCAGAAAGAGGCTCTCTAAATACTATATCTGCATTTATGATTACATTCGAAGAATTTTTGCGAACAAGAGAAGTGGAAAGGAGACAGAACAAAGCTCCTGCACTTTATTCACAATAACTTGCACAGATTAATTGTGTTGAAATTGTACATGACACAATAGCGCAGATGTTAATCGTTCTTGCACCCGAATGGGAAATAGATTTTTAATTTTACTCTGAAAAAGATCTGTGCAAGTACGTATGATTTTTTCTTCCCTACTTTTTCGCAGAAAATTCTGTCCTACAAAAGAAATAAATTTTAGCAACACAATATATCCCCGTAAAAAAAGTCAATCCGTTTTTTATTTTCCATCTTTTTTTCCGTAAAAGGCTCATATTTCTGATTAATAACCTTATATCACGGAATTTACCGAATTATTTACATTTTCCGTGAATGGATCCGGGAAAGGCTCATTTTTACGGAGTTTTTACAGAAATAACGGATAAAATTTTTTATAAGGTATAGGCCACTTTAATAATAAGCGATAAACATATAAGTGACATACCATGTACTGAACTACATCACTTATTAAAGTATTTTTTATTTCATGATAGTGTGACACGCAGAACGAGAATGAGTTTTATTGTGACGTATTTCAGTTCCAGAACTTATCCAATAACTAACTCCATAGAGTAAAGTCGGATGTTTTGCTTTTGGAATTATAGGAAAGGTATATCGATGACGAAAATGGAAATCAGACAATTAATTACATATTGTATTATAATATGTAGCCAAAACTGAATGATACTTGATCCCAAAAATTGTATAACTAAAGATAAAGGTAGATTATTGTGTGCTTTTGATTCCGACATAATCAATTATGAAATCATTTGGGTGGCACTGGAATATAACGTCTAAGTACAAATTTTTTTAAAGTCCGACAAAATTTGCATCACCGCATCATACTATTTTACTATAATCACCCCGAAAAGGAATTATGCTTATTTGTAGTACTTGGCTTACAGATCAAGAACCTTTATAAACGCATCTTTGGCACATTAATATTTTTTTCTTCTCTTGTTTCCTTGCGTTAATACCCTTTTCTTACTGATATTTGTCTTTTGTGACAACATTTTTCTTTGAACTAATATTTGACTTCTTTGTGTTGATATTTGTCTTTGCCTCTTTACCTGTTATGTTGATATTTTTTTTTCTTCGCGTTAACAACTGAATTACAATGGAAAGAGGCAAATTATAACAGTTCTTTTATAAGTATTTTACATTTGAAGTTTTGTATTGTTATCACTCTTGCAATCACTTTCGTGGAAGTGCCACCCTCCCTTCGTGGGAGTGAATCACCCTTCCTTCGTGGAAGTGCATTACCCTTCCCTCACCCTTTCTTGTGAAAGTGACTTTCTTTGTTTAAAGGATTAAAGGACTACTGGTTCTGTAAAAGGAACTGGTTATGTACCTTTATGATAAACAAAGGAACTTCTGTGAGTGGAAGTGAACCACCCTCCCTTCGTGGGAGTGATCCACCCTTCCTTCGTGGAAGTGCCACCCTCCCTTCGTGGGAGTGATCCACCCTTCCTTCGTGGAAGTG
>JADRCO010001036.1:0-23293 GCA_021464525.1 Rhizophagus sp. LPA8_4_AMF
AACCAATCACCTGCTGCAATAACAGCAGGGCACCTGCTGCAAAATAGCGGGGGATCTGCTGCAAAACAGCAGGGGCACCTGCTGAAAACCACAGGGAATCTGTTGCAAACCAGCAGACTTTTGCTATAGAACGGCTTGCCATAGCTCTGCAAGTTTACTTAAGGGTCAAATGGGGTTTAGAATGTCGTTTTTGACTTTATATATGAAAAACTAAAATATTCGCCTTTGTCGATCATTTCCACGAATGGTTAGATTAATTTTAACGAAAAAAGTGTTTTTTTTGAAATAAGTCAACAATGACCTTCAAAACCACTCTTGATACAATAAGTAAAACTTGCAGAGCTGGCAAAAATACGTATATTACACAAATTTTTTAAAGCTTTATATATTGAGGAATTTTTTTTTTGCAATTTTTTCTGCGCCACAGGATATTATGGGAATGACTTACCGTAACAATTACACAATTTCCTTTTTTTGAATTTGTTTCATACCAAGGCGCCAATTTCTATAAATAGATTTTTTTTTTCTTTTATTTCTTTTTCTCAACTTTTTTAAGGAAAAATTGACTTTCGCGGTGATAACTTTACTGCAATTAAACTATGTCTAATAATACTGAACATAACGTTATTGCTAATCCAAATGAGTGGATTAATTGGATTGAAGAGTCTATCACAAAAGGACACATTAAAAATAATGACTATAAACATTTTAATAATATTCAAGAAATTGGTTTTGGGTGTTTTGGAAAAGTTTATCGTGCAAATTGGAAAAATTCACACAATTATTTAGCGTTGAAATCTTTTATTAATTTCAACATTGCTGCCAAAGAAATTGTTAATGAAGTAATTATAATATAAAAAATGTTCCGTCTTTACAATATGTTCGTTTCTAATTTATAATTATATTTTTGGTTTAGCTTAAGCTTCAACGTGACATCGATTTTCGTGAGAATATCATTCGCTTTTATGGCATTTCAACAGGTTTATAAATATTTTAAAAACATTATTTATGTAGAAATAAAAGATCTAAAATATTTTTTATCCTTCAAAAGAAAACCAAAGCGATAATTCAGGAAAATATTTGTTAGTGATGGAATATGTCGATAGTGGTACCCTTCGAAATTATTTAAGTGAACGATTTGAAAACCTCACTTGGGATGATAAATTGAATTTAGCACTTCAGCTAGCTAATGCTATATCATGGTTACATGATAAAGAAATCTTGCATCATGATTTGGTAGGTTATTTACCTATTTGTATTTAATTAATTTATGATATTAGATTATATACCTATAATACACCCACCCATTAATTTATTTATTGCGTTTAATAATAGCACTCCAACAATATATTGGTTCATAAGAATACCATTAAATTAGCAGACTTTGGATTGTCAAAAAGGATTAAAAAATTAATTAACATTCAATCAAATTTATTTGAAATGGTCGCCTACATTGATCCAAAAATTTTTAATATTAAAGGAAACAACCAAATTCAAATATTTTCATTAAATAAAAAGAGTAACATATACAGTATTGGCATACTTTTTTGGGAATTATCTAGTGGAAGACCACCTTTTTGTAATAAATCATACAATGTTGATTTAGCTATGGAAATATTGCAAGGCCTTAGAGAGAATCCCATTCCTAATACACCTGAAGGCTATATAAAAACTTATACTGGTAAATATAAATAAATTTCAATAATAATATATAATTATTAATTAATTAAAGTTTATTATTTTTTACCCAGAATGCTGGAATAATGAGTCAGATAAACGTCCAACTGTTAATCAAATTATTACTAAATTAAATGAAATTATTTCAGATTTTCAGCAAAATAATTTAGGAGATATCCAATTATTAAGTATTATAATATCTGAAAATAGTAAAAATAATTTATTGCATGAAAAAATGTCCCAAATTATTCAAAATTTTAATAAGATAAATATAAAAGAAATCGAGCCTTCAATTTCATCAAATCTAATTATAAATAACTTTAGCATGGTGGTTAATGAATTAACTATTCTTCTTGAAAATATAGAAACAAATAGGGGAAAATATGAAATTATTAATTATCTTAAAAATCATAATATAACTTCACAAGAATTTTACAATTGGTTATTAAATAATCAGGATGATTCAGATGCTGTTGTTTTGCTTGGAGTTCATAATCATTTTGGAATTATAATTAGTGTAGATGAGCAAAAGGCATTTGAATTATATCAAAATGCAGCGAATTTAGGAAATGTTTATGGAATAATTTGTTTAGGGTATTGTTATGCTAAAGGAATTGGAACCAGTATTAATAAACAGAAAGCTTGTGAATTTTATCAAGAAGCAGCAAATTTAGGAAATTCACGAGGAATATATGGTTTAGGGTATTGTTATGAAAAAGGACTTGGAACCAGTGTTGATGGGAAAAAGGCATTTGAACTATATCAAAAGGCAGCAAATTTAGGGAATGTACTTGGAATTTGTAATTTAGGATATTGTTATTTAAATGGACTTGGGACAAATGTTGCTAATCAAAAGGCATTTGAATTATTTCAAATTGCTGCAGATATGGGAGATGATATAGCTCAATATAATCTTGCTTATATGTATGAAAATGGATATGGAATTGAAAAGAACATAGACCAAGCAATTTATTGGTATAAAAAGTCTGCTGAACAGGGAGATCTAGATGCTCAAGATAAAATAAATAAGTTAATGGATTGAAATTGTAATATTTATAATTACTTATTATATATAAATTTAATTAATAAAACATACAAGTTTATTCAGTGGTTACCGTTATGACATCTACTATTAAATATTGTGTAACTGATTAATTTTATTTAGTGGTTATTAGGATTAAATTTAAAATAATCTTTTAGATCGATCGGTGTGGCAATCCAGAATTTAACCTTTTTAGATTAAATTTTTAGGTCAGAAATGGAAGGCTTCGGGGTAAAATTATAATTGATATTTAACTTGAATCATGTTACAATACAGGAAAAGATAATTTATTTATTGCCGTTTGCAAAATGGTTGATCTGACGTTGATCATTTGACACAAAATTTCTAAGCCACGCCGATCACAATTTTTTCTCATACGAAACTTTTTTTTTTAATAAAACATTTTTAATTTTTTTTTGTGTGTTCTAATAAATAGACTCTTTACGCACTGTATACTCTGAACTTGAAGTCTTTTTATTAGAAGCAACTCAGTATATTACTGCTTAACTTTTAGATCACACTTTAGATCACACTTTAGATTACAGAACACATTTCAATCACACTTTCTTTGGGTTATTGAATAACGCTAAAATGATACTGTAAGTATTAATAAAAAAATGATTTTTGTTGTATTTAGAGACAATAAATATATTTTTAAAGTTATATATCATATATTTATTTGTAAAAAATTGGTTTTAAGCGCCTAATACACTAATAATCATATTTTAAT
This sequence comes from Rhizophagus sp. LPA8_4_AMF, assembly GCA_021464525.1. Taxonomy (NCBI): domain Eukaryota; kingdom Fungi; phylum Glomeromycota; class Glomeromycetes; order Glomerales; family Glomeraceae; genus Rhizophagus; species Rhizophagus sp. LPA8_4_AMF. Next base: position 3,450 of record JADRCO010001036.1, read on the forward strand.
AAATTTTTTAACTATAGACGATAAAGACAAGTCAAGAAAGTATGATTAGTAGTTTTATAGGTTTTGTATATGGGTTATTTACTTGCTGATACTTCGTTAGCATGAAATATTTATGTATTTTTTGTATAGAAACTTTTTTTTTAATTAATTTATACATTTTATTAAATCATGTAGAATTAATATCATTTTAGCACTATTTGAATAAATATATACAAATAATTAATGATTAATATTTCAATTAAATAATGTTTTCAACCTTTATTTACTTTGGACAGTCTTTGGTTATTATGTTTGTACTGAAAATTTTACAAAAAATAAGAACGCAACGCGTTTAAAATTTTATATATAATAAATAACGCATTTTGATTGGTTATTTATCATGTGATTGTGTTTTGTGATTTATGTGTTTTGTGTTTTTTTTTGTGTTGCATGATTAACGTCAGATCAACCATTTTGCAAACGGCAATAATGAAACTAAGTCTCAAATCAAATATTATTTTATAATAATCAAGAAGTAAATAACCAAAACTTGTGATTTCAAATTAGTACTTTGTTTTAGCTATTTTTCCATTTGTTATCTTTTGAAGATAAAAAAAGCACAATAAATATCAAGGGATATCCATTAAAACAATTTTAATACCAAATTTAAAGTATTTTTCAGATTGCTTACAATGAGGTAAAGTTGTAAAAACCAAATTCTTTTTCCATAGATTAGTTTTGCTGGAATGGATATTAGGATATACTAGCTAAAAATATAATTGAAGTTTAATTTGCCACTGTACATCGCATGGGAATACCTAAACCAAATTATATAATGCAAACAAAAAAATTTATTTAAAATATAAACTAAATTTAAAGTAAAAAAATATTAGGATTAATTCAATAGTATTACTAGTGGCGACTAAGTTGCAGCATATCAACCTAATCAATCAGATCTGATATTTATGAAACTCCATTATCATAACGAAACATAGACTACAAACTAATAATACCTTGAATTATTGATAAATTAAATGTTAACATTATAGCTTACATGACATTAGTACAATAATTATCTAAATCAACATGGTATAAATATTCAAAACTTTTGATTACTCCATCACCTTTATATCTATTGATCAGTTTTGTATAATCCTCTCTCATGTAAATACGATCAACAGTAAATATAGAAAGTGCACGTCTAATCCTCCATACCTCTAAGAATTCCTCCCAGTTTTCTAAAGAAAATCGGAATCCATCACCGAATCTAATTTCTTTTAAATTAATTGGTTCTGAACTAATAAATACTTTTAATAATTCTTCCCCATTTTTTAAATAATTTTCATGAGTTTCATCATTAATAGGAATTGATATAACCAATAATAATGATTTTAAATTTTGACAAATTTTTAACAATTTTTGAAACTCAGTGAAATGTCTCTTTGATGGTGGAAATGTAATTGACAAATGTTCAATAGAAGGACAATTTTCATAGACTTTACAAATAAAATTGAGAGAATTCTCATTAAGGACAAAGTCATCAAATCCAAGATCAACAATTTCATAAGGCCTGAATAAAATTTTTTTGAGGTATCTCCCACTATTTTCAATTATACTAGAAATTAAATTGAATTGATTATAATTTATATTAATCACCTCAAGTTCATGATAAGTCATTATTCTCAATTGTTCTAATTGTTCTTCAGTAAAAAAAAGATATTCATCAATTACTAATATTTTTAGTTTATAGAGTTTTGGAAGTATATTTTGAAGTAATGTGCCATTCATATATCGGAAATATATTTTTAAATGATTAAGACTATCCGCCTTTTTTTCTAGCGCAAGAAAAATCTTCTCATGAGGATCTTCTGTAAGAAAATCATCATAACGATCATCCTTCCATTCAAAATACTTTAAATTCTTTTGAACTTCAATTAAATTAACAATTCCATGATTAAGTTTTGGGCTCATATTAACAATGATGAGTCTCTGTATATATTGACAGTGTTGTGATAATCCATAAAAATATGAAGGATCAATAGTTGTATCACATTCTAATTCGTAAAGTGATTCAAAACGAACCTTGGCTTCTGGAAAATAGAATATTTGGTGTTTAATTGACCTCATATCAAAATACTTCAATTCTGGACATTTTTTCATAAAAAGATAATAAAATTTTTGTTGTATCAAAAATTGGTTATAAGCTAAAGATGTTCCAATAGAAATTATTATGTTTATAGTGTTTATATTGATGCTTCTACAGTAAGTAAGATAATCAAATGAGAGTGATTGGTTTGAACCAGAACGTAATTTGATTTTTTGATTTGTTATGAATTCATTGATTTCATCAAATAAATAGCAAGAAATAATGACAAATAATGAGACTTTATTACTATAATTAATATCCTGATAGCACCAAGGATTCCTCCATAAAATTTGAATGACAGTTTCACACCAAAGTCTATTTATCATTAGACATGAAAAGAGAGATTTCGAATCTTCTTGTAATTCTTCAAGTATTAAGAAAAGAATGTCTTTATTGAGTTTGGACATAATTCTTTGTTCAAAAAAATAAAAAAAAAAAAAAAAAAATGAAAATGGCTTAAAAATATTTTTTTTTTTTTTTACAACTGAAACATCTAAAGGTACTTTCAAAAAATATATTTTTCAAAGTACGAAACAAAAGAATATAAACGAAAACTATTTATATAATCATATAATGGATTGTTCTGTACGACATTAATTTGATTGACAATGTTTCACAGTAGCGAAATAAATAAACACATACTACGCAAAATGATGTCATTTATGTTCACAAAAAAATATTTTTTTTCTTTTAACGAAGGCGAACACGTACCTTAATTTATTAAATGAAAGAGCATAAAATAACATACAAGCACAATATCAAGTTTGGACTTACGTCCTCCCTTTTCACTCCCCCTTTCCCTGTAACTGTATAAAAATTATACCTTTTCGTCCTCCAAGGAAAGTAGTAGTCGGGTTTCACCATTTAATTATTTTCCTTGCTAACATCTAAACTACAACTATACTAATCCATTAATGCGTACTATCATATAGTCTAACTACTGATTACCTTTATTTCTATATTTATCCCAAATCGAATTTTTGTTGTTTTTGTCAAAAAGTCGACCGTTACCTTTACCTGGTTTAGATGTTGACCCAACATCCTCTTTTTCTAACAGACTAAATAATAATAATTTAATAATTTAATAAAATTAGACAAAAACTTCATCAGCATTATTAATTTATAAAGACAAAATTTATATTTTTTAAAATCCTGTAATACCCTACAACTGTGCCTATTTGCGCCAACGAAATTTAGATAGTTTTTTTTAGCGACTATATATAGCATGTCACGATAACTAAAATTAAATTTCGTTTGCCCAAAATAAGAGAAAAAAAAAGTTTTAGATGATTAACAAACAGACTGAACTAAGCGTCATTACTAATTAATTGCGAAATATTTATTGTTTCAATAAGGCTACATTCAATACGAAATATCTTTCTAAATTTCAATTGATAAAAAATCGTTGTTATTGCATAACTAAAGTTCTAAATTACTGAATGACATGATATAATGACTAGTGGAAATACGATTTAGGTAATTTGCCAATATAGCCAATATAGCGAAAAAAAATTATTTCGGATTAACTCATTGTTTTTCCATTCTTTTCTTAAAATACTAGTTAATAAACTAAAATACAATACAAGACTAGCAGATAGATTTATTTATAAGGTAATTCCATATAATTGGTTTGTCTATGTTTAGTGTAAAGTGTAAAAATATTATTTACACCTATTATTGTAGAAATATTTTAATTGTTTCGCTTTTTTGTAAAATTAACATTAAAACAATCACTAATTCAAAACTTATTGTACTAATCATAAATTCTTAACCATAAAAACTATTCAATTACTTTATTACTTATATAATATTATCATAAGAAAAGGATAAAAGTTCTATCAAAGCTCAAAATCCCACTAAAATCATAAGAATAATACCTTTTAAGTTAAATATAAATTAGCATTAAATTTTATTAATAAAGTCAATTCTCTCATTTTCTTTCCTTTTTCTTTTTATCAGCAACATATGATCATGTTCCATTTTCAAATATTTCAGAATAATAATAAATTATGACTAGAAGTTTTGACTTGAAAGTAGATAAAACCATATTGTGTAGAATTACAAGTTCAACAGATAATTGCAATTAAACTTCTGTAAGAAGGCTGTTTAACTAACAAAAATTATCACAACTTTTTAAATGTTAATCTACTAGCAAAATCTTTATAAATTTAAAATTGTATTTATACATGATATTCAACATACATGTCATAAATTCAACAAATTATTTTATTATTATTATATATCTTCAACTAATTTTACAATAAATTATAATACAATTAGATAGTTATGTTACATGATTCAATGCAATAGTAATATAAATCAACATATTCAGTCATACACTATATGAAATCTGAATATAATATCTATTATTAAAGAAATGGTTTTATCACACTTTTACTAAACAATGATAACTAATACAATCAATGATTTACAACTGAAACATATGAAACTTTGCATATACTAATTAAAATAAGTAATAAGAAATTAATTAATAACAAGCATGAATATACTATAAGAACATGTCAGCTTTATCAAAACAAAATTTGATTAATTTCTTTCCAAATACTTGTGTTTCATAAGCAGAGGTGAAATAACTTCTCCTTGATCTACTTCTTGCCAAATAATACTTATAATAGTTTGGAGTAAACTATATTACCAAATAAAGTTGGTTATATCATTAAGTTGATTTAATAATAATTGATCAATCAAATCAAATTCAAAGTTAATTATATATATTTAATACAAACAATAATTAGGCAAATTGTTATAGAGTTTATTAATTCTTAATATATAAATATAAAATAGAAGTTTTGAAGGCATTAAATGTTATCAAAATTGACTAATAAAAATTATATGTTATATGTTATACAATTTTATGTACTAGTATATCATTTAGCACCACTTAACAAGCAAAATAGCTAATTATTCATATCGTGAAGAAATTTCATTAATATGCCCTGTAAAAAATGTTAATACATTTTTTAAAAAGAACATTTATCAAAAGCTAGACTTTATATAGGATTTTCTAAATTTCTAATGAGAAAATAGAACAAGTCTCGTTTTTATTTATCAAAATCACATCATCATAATATATTTTAAAATGTATTCTTAAAATAAATGAAAGAAAAAAAACTAGCAGAAAGTGTGATTATAACTAACATGATCAGTGACCAGGGAGCGTTCTCTATAACAAAAAAAAGAACGTTTAGTAAACGTTCTTAGCAAAAAATATTTTAAAAAAATAACCCGGCTTTATCTAATGTCAATTTCGTCATGAGAGGTCGCCATTGTGAATAGAGGCACTTAATCAGGCTATTTCAGTCATGAATTTCAGAAATTAATCTTATTTTAAATATTATTTGGTTTATTTATTTATGCTCAATTATATAGATTCCTCATTCCCATGAGTTTCCTCACGCAGTTTCTTTAGTAATCAACTTGACTAAATTATAGGATTAGTCCTTAATATGGCATCTTTTTCGATTTGCCAATGACTGATTGAAAATTATTTTATATCATTTATCTTTGTCTGCATTAAACCTTTTGCATAATTTCATGTAAAATAAATAAATTTATTCTGAGCACATAATGTTCTAATGCTCACAATATTATAAAACTGCAGTTAATACACTTTGAATTTATTAGACTAGACATATCCTATACGACTATAGATTTTAGATTATAAAGATGTAGACATGCAGTTATTTCAGCTTAAATAGTTTCTATTATATGGCAGGATTAAAGAAATTAATAGAAATTAAATACATTTGTGTTAAACATTCAATTTATTGATTATTGCTGTGGTTAATATTTTATAATAAATTGTTATACTAGTAGTTAGCTATTTATTTTTCATAAATACACAAATACCAACTCAGTGCAGATAAATGGTCATTGAACTTTAGTATTACCTACTTCCTGCTAAAGTAATTTTTACAAAAATAACAGAATTTCTAAAAAGGCAAAGTTAATAATATTAAACAACATGAAGTAATTAATTAGTTTCGGCAATATCTAAAATCATCAACTCGTAAATCACAGATAAGAACTATGTGTTAGATGGGGACTTGCACCAAATTGAACTCTTATTTCATGATTTTATTGATCTTTTATATTTAGGGAGCAAAAAGACATCACTAGTATGTCTGATGTTTTCTTATTCCAGGTGAAATAAAAATAAAAAATTTCAAGGATTAAGTAAAATGGACAAAGTTCACCAAATTTTGATAAAAACTGCAGACTTTTCTTTTTTTTATGATAGCTACATCACTCATTAAGTCATTGAGAGGTTGTAATTTGTGACGTAGCTTGATATTTATAAAAGTATCATAAAATTTATATGTGAGTATCTGTAGTGATGTTATTGACGTAACTTTATTACGGCATTTACGTCGGTAAAGTTTACACCTCTAAATAAAACTTTTTTTAATATACCTTTTAACTAATTGTGATAGATTTTTTATCCTATAGACATTTATTCATATTTTTAAATGAGCATCATACATGAGAATGTCAATAAAAAAAATAAAAAAAATCATAGATAATTATTAGAAGCCAAGGTATAATATTTAATATATTCTTATCCCGCTTTTAAAATAACCATTGTTGGTTTCAGCACTAACAAGTCTTTTAACATGATGAGCAATAGGATCACAGAAACTCTACACATAGGTAAATGGGTATAATTTAAATAAATTTTTATTATATAAAATGTGTGTATACAGCTTAAAGCGTAAATATTTTTTATAATATGTTCCATTTAATATCTCATTAACCTCATTGGTTTAACGCATAAAGCATGACGTCATATGTACTAACATCATCATGTTGTAATTAGAGAACAGTACAACGTAGGACAAGATCGTCACTCCTGGCTAAAATTTTTCTAATCACACAAATTCATTATTTACATGTACAGTAACACTAATATATGCACTAATATAAATTGATAGTACAAATTTCTATTTTCTTTTTCTTAAACTTCATAATTCAAAAATTAACTTTCACAGTAAGAACTTTTTCTGTACTAATCAATATTTACGATGTCTAATAACACTGAACTTAAAATTATTGGTAACTCAAATGAATGGATTAATTTGATTGAAGAATCTATTGCGAAAAAGCAAATTAAGTATTATGATTACAAATATTTTGATAATATTCAAAATATTGGTTTTGGAAATTTTGGAAAAGTTTATCGTGCAAACTGGAAAAATTCTCTTAGTTACTTAGCATTGAAGTCTTTTACTAATTTTAACGTCACCGCTGAAGAAATTGTTAATGAAGTAACTATTTATAAATATATATTTTATCTTTATGATATGCTAATGTATATTATGATCCTAATTTATAATTTTATTTATTTAGATTAAACTTCAGCGTGAAGTGGACTTACATGATAATATAATTCGCTTTTATGGTATTACAACTGGTACGATATTATTAATTTTTAAAAAATATTGTTTTAATAAAATTGAACAAAATCTAAATGAATTTTTCTTTCAAAAAGAAATCCAAAACGATAATTCAAAAAAATATTTGCTAGTGATGGAATATGCCGATAGTGGTACCCTTCGAAATTATTTGAGTGATCACTTTAAAAACTTAACTTGGAGTAATAAGTTAAATTTGGCACTTCAGTTAGCTAATGCTTTATCATTCTTACACAATAAAGAAATTGTGCACCGTGATCTGGTAAGTTATTTACTTATTTAATTTATATGGTAGGATTATATACTAATAATATTTATTTTATTTGCTATATTTGATAATAGAATTCAAATAATATTTTAGTTCATAAGAATACCCTTAAATTAGCAGATTTTGGGTTGTCAAAAAGGATTAAGGAATTATTTAATGTTAATTTTCAATCAAATTTATTTGAAATGGCCCCCTACGTTGATCCACAAATTTTTAATATAAAAGATGATAATAACAGCCAAATTCAAGTATATTCATTAAATAAAAAGAGTGACGTTTACAGTATTGGCGTACTCTTGTGGGAAATATCTAGTGGTCGGCCACCTTTTTATAATGAACCACATGATGTTGATTTAGCCATGGAAATTCTACGAGGTCTTAGAGAGAAACCCATTCCTAATACACCTGAAAACTACATGAAAGGTTATACTGGTAAATGCAATTAAATTTAATTATTGCTTGTAATGGTCTAATTAATTGAAGTTTATTTTTTTATTTATTTAGAATGCTGGAATAATGAACCTGATAATCGTCCAACTATTAATCAAATTATTTCTAATTTAAGTGTGATTACTTCAGATTTACAGCAAAGTAATTTTAATGCAGGTATGCAATCATCAAATAAACAGCTACATAAATCAAGTATTGAAATTCCTGAAAAATTTATCAATGATTTATTACATGAAAAAATGACCAAAATTATTCAAAGTTTTATTAAGTCAAACATAAAAGAAATAGGACCTTCAATTTCATCAAATCTAATTATAAATAATTTTAGTATGGTGGGTAGTGAAATAACTATCCTTCTTGAAAATATAGAAACAAAAAGAAGAAAACACGAAATTATTAATTATCTTAATAATCATAATATAACTTCACAAGAATTCTATAATTGGTTATTAAATAATCAGGATATTTCAGATTCAGTTTTCTTACTTGGGGTATTTAATCATTTTGGAATTGAAATTAATGTAGACAATAAAAAGGCGTTTGAATTATATCAAGGTGCAGCAAATTTAGGAAATGTTTATGGAATAATTGGTTTAGGATATTGTTATGACGAAGGAATTGGAACTGATATTAATGTACAAAAGGCACTTGAATTATATCAAAAGGCTGCAAATTTGGGAAATTCACGTGGAATTTATAATTTGGGATCTTGTTATGAGTGTGGAATTGGAACTAATGTTAATGAACAAAAGGCATTTGAACTATATCAAGAAGCTGCAAATTTAGGAAACGTACTTGCTATTAATAATTTAGGATCTTGTTATTTAAATGGATTTGGGACAAGTGTTGATAAGCAAAGGGCAGTTGAATTATATCAAACTGCGGCAAATTTAGGAAACCATGTAGCTCAATATAACCTTGCCTGTATGTATAAAAATGGAGAAGGAACTAAAAAGGATATAAATCAAGCAATTTATTGGTTTAGTATTTCTGCTAAGCAAGGAGATCTTGATGCTCAAAATGAATTAAATAATTTAATATCTGATGATATTGAGTTGTAATACATTTTGTATAATTTTTTTTTTCTTAGATTTTATTAATTATGTAGCAAAGTCATAGATTTTACAGAAGTACTGTATGAGAAAGCTATAATGAAAATATTCAGACTAGTTCTTATACTAAATTACCAAGTAATGACTAATTCATGTATAATGTAAAAAATATAATATTTTAGAATTTTTGCAAATAAAATAAATTATTCTAATTTGTTTCTAATTTGGCAGATCAGCACCTTTTTTATTACTTAGTGACCAATAAATAATAGTTATATATGACGATATCAAGGAGTTTACATATTACTTTTTCATTACATAAAGCGAAGACACCTTTTTGGGGTGTAAGCTATAATCCGTATTTTTCAACTATTTTACTCTCTTGCTTTTTTTATAAAATATTGGAATATTGAAAAAAGTGTCAAAATGACCAAAATGACGCTAGAGTCTAATGATTGAATCATCGAATAATCACATTGCTATCACTCTTCTATTATTAAGTTATTCTGAAATGAAATGATCTAAAAATTCAATTAAATGGGAATTTAGAAAGCTAAATAAAATTTTTTGAGTTTAAACAGGTGGTTTATAAACAAGTCACTCGTGTAATACCATATAATACCTTTGAAGATGTACAATTGGATGAATTCTAATTGGATCATTTCATGAGAAACTTTGGTGATTTATAATGAAGTTTTTTGGGTAATTATAATTAACTTTGTTCAACAGAAGTGACTATAGTATAAAAATTATTTTTTTAGTTATGTCTATTAAATTTAAATAAATTGTATATGTTTAAATTAAGAATCATTTTCAAAATAATACTTATTAATAGTAATAATTTTTACTATTAATCAGAATGATAAGTGACATTCATGTAAAACTAAACTACTAATAATGAGCCATTGCAAAATTCTCATATATAAAAATCATGACTTCATAAATATTTACAATTTTACTTTTTATGTATTATTGCTATTTCTATTACATAATTCATAGAAAAGTTTGTACAACAAAAAAAAAATAGAGACCTTACTTCACAAACACTCTACAGTTATCACTTCGACCATAACAATACTTGTGAAAGTTACTGCAAGCCGTTGCTCTAAAGATTTGCATCTGACACAGTCCCTATTGTAATTACAGAAGATCCACTTTAAAAACAAGTGTCTCTTTCCCAAAATGAAAATAGGAATTGAAAGAGAACTATGATAGATTTATTAAAAGGACAAAATCTAGATAGCAATATCAGACTAATTCTTTTATTTTTTCTTAGTTAGCATAGCTCAACTTTTTCTATTTTCTAGTTGAAGATTTGCCTCTCCTTCATTCTTTGGTTGCTCACCCCTATTATACCTACTCATGTGATCTTAAAAATAAGAAATATGATTAATTTTCACCAAGTGATATACAACGAGCATCAGTAGTATAGCGGTAGAATACTCGCCTTCCAAGATACTTGAGAAAGTGAGTGGCCCGGGTTCAACTCCTGGCTGATGCAGCTAAAGTAGGAATTTTTTTTCGGTATCATTTTTTGTGTAACTATCATCTCAATTCGTGAGAAACTTGAACATGTGACTGTGGCGCTTTGAGTCTTGATGGCGAACACTCTAACCTATCATAAAATAACTATGTAAAAGTTGAGTACTGAAAAGCAATCAAAGAGTCAAAAAATATTAAATATTTTCACATTCCTGTTTCCTATCAGTACTGACAATGTGTATTCCATACTGTTTAAGTAATTTGATGAAAATTTTGATAAATAAATGTATGGTGTAGTAAATTGGAATGGTATATATAAAGTAACCATTATAATTGATTTTGTTATTATTGTTATATAGTTAAATTTAATAAGTAAATACTATGAATTTATTTTGTTTAATTGTTGTTGTATAATTTCATAAAAATTAATACATAAGCTCAAGATTCTTTCATCCTTATTTTCAGTGTAATTACAGCCATTGTGGTTGTGTAATTTGTAACTAGAAAAAGTTCTTTTGGAATAAATTTTGTTTGGTTCTTAATAATTTTTATTTTATTAAATGAATTTTGACTTTAGAAAACTTGTAAAAAGGTTTACTATTGTTAAATTTTTGTAATCTTATTATTAAGGAAATTTCCAAACCACATTGTATTGTTAAGATAGTTTTTTAATATTTACAAAAGTAAACGAATTGTTGCTGCTATTAATGTCAATCTTACTTCTTTTGAAAAAAAGTTAAAATTATAGTAGCATTTTTCCAAGGTTGAGAATGTCTTTACTTTTGACTTACGTGTATTACCTTTGTGTTCACTTTCCCCAACATCTAAAATAACTATTTTCTTAATAATAATTATTTTTATGTAAATTCAGTTGAACCTTAATAACTTACTTAAAGTATTACACTACTGACACTTGCTGAGGAATACCAAACACTGGACATCTTGCTCCAGTCATTAGTTATCTTCTTTAATTTTATTGGCAACTTTTGGGTGACTTTATAGGCAGAAGATTTATTAAAGTAGGAAATATAAGAAACTAATACAAATAATCCAATTAGACCTGAATAAAGTACTATGGCGGAATTCTGGCCTATACAATCAGACATAAACAATGGATTAAACAATCATTAATAGTCCAATAAGATGTAAATAAAACAGTGCTACTACTTCAAAGATCTCTATTATTATTAGACACAAATAAAGGCCATAATATACTTTCTAACAACTGCTGCTGCTTGTTTATTTTCTTGTCAATTTATCCTAATGCCTGTTGTTAATGATTTGAAAAATTCTTTCCAAGTTCTGAGACTTCATGATCATGCATTATTACAGTATTTACAAGAAGCAGCAAATTTCTAGAACCAACAGATGCACTTTTATGAATATATTTCCAAATGGTGCTAATCAATTAATTTCTAAATTACTTCTTCATAATTTTTAAACCAAATAACCTAAAGTATAAAACATTTCTTTTGTCTACAGACTACAGTATTGTATTTGTATAAAACTAACTGTACAGTGCCCACCAAGAAATCACCGGTCACTTGTCACGGAAAAATTTTAATACGAATGTTTAAATTCAAATAATTCAATAACTACTGCGCCAAATTTAATATAATTTTTTTTATTTAAAAGGCAAAGCCTTCAACATTTCACTAATATTTTGTTGGATGCCCTTTACTTGCTATAACAGCAGCAACCCTACGAGGCATACTACTAACTAAATTTTGATATTTATCAACCTCTATATTATACCACTCTTCTTGAAGTATTTCCCATAATTCCTCCCTGTTTTTTGGTAAAGAAGTGTGCGCCCACACCTGCCTTTCTAACTCATCCCATAAATTTTTGATTGGGTTCATATCTGGGCTTTGTGCGGGCCAGGGAATACTATTCACTCCATAATCTTCCTTCCAACTTTTAACGACTCTTGCAGTATGTATAGGAGCGTTATCCTCCTGAAAAAATAATTTTCTTGATCATCCAGATCGTTTAAAAATGGCAATAAATTATTTTCTAATACATCTATATATGATATGGCCATCACACTCCCCTCCAATTTTACTAATGGACCAAGACTATGATTAGCGAAGCATCCCCACACCATCACCCCTTGCTGACCAGACTTTACTGTAGGAATTAAGCACAGAAGCACTCCACATCATATTTTTCGTGAGGCTGCCTCCAAACCCACCTCCTGCCATTTCCCCTAAACAATTCAAACTTGGATTCGTCACTCCAGATTATATTCTCCCATTCATATGTCCACTCTTTGCGTTCTTTGGCCCAAGCAAGCCTTTTCTGCCTATTTTTTTCACTTACAAAAGGTTTTCTAATGCCAACTCGACCATAAAAACCTTGTTCATGAAGGCTTTTCTTTAAAGTATTCTTACAAACTCTGGTTGGTGTTGAATTTAAAAAATCCTCATGTAATTCCTGCAGGATCGTTTTCCTATTCTGTTTAAGGATTCTTACTAGGTGTCGACTATCCCTTTCCGTCATTATAGGATTTCTACCAGGTCTAGAAGGAAGAGTTTCGTGTCCACAACTCTTGTAAACAGAAATAACATCATGAATGGTACTTTGGGAATGGTTTAAGGCTTCACTAATTTTTCTTTCGCTGATACCACATTTCCAGGCTCCAATGACCTCTTCACATTCAAAAGCAGTAAGTTCTTTTCTTTTAAAAGTCATATTTAAATAAGAAAGAGCTTGGCAATACGTGAGAAAAAACTGGAGGCAAATTAATAATAAATGATCGACATAATAGGTTTTAAAGATAAACAAACAAATGATCTACAATCACGTGACCGGTGATTTCTTGGTGGGCACTGTATATATTGATATAATAGATAAAATAAATATTAACAAATAACAAATAGTATATAGAATATAGCTAATATAATAAATAATAAATGTATAACAGGATAAGATATAATAATAAATATAATAGATTTATTAACTATATATGATTTTTATTACAACAATTTTCTCATTATAGGCTTGATTTAATAAATTATTTGTTATTTTATAATACAGATATTCTGCCTTATTAATATTAGCAATAGGATAATGCATCTTTCATATCAATAAAGTATTGACAAAGTTGAAGTAATATCACCTCTCCTATGGAAATCCATTCAAAATTTCAGTTATAGGATATAATTAATAATCTAATTAATTTATTATGTAGAACAATATTGATTAATACCACAAATGTCATGAATCTTGGTTATAAAAAAGTTACTTTTTTGTTCTCAAATTTTTTTATGGGTAATAATAGAATATCTTAATATTCTTTTAATTTCACAAGTAGTAGCTTCAAATTATATTTTAGTTAAGAAATAAATGTGAATAAACCATAAAGAGCAACTTCAACTAAAGCTTCACATGAGCTGGCTTGAGCTAAGCTCGAGTACAGAAACCAAACAAAAATAAAAGTTGATTATAAACAATCTAAAGTGCTCTTTTAGTATATTATAAACAATTATTTAATTCTGTTAATGCTACAACTATTGTCAATAGTAATTATAATTGAAATTATTAATTTAATAATATATTTAAAGAAACAGTAAAATATTATTACCAATCACAAACAATAAAGAATGGAAGATGATTTAAACTCAAAATATATAATATTTTAAATTGAATTGTATTATTATAATTGTATATTTGGCACTGAAGGAATATATTGTATATTCCCCCTTGTAGTTATTGAGAATGAACATCATATTTGATGTATTATAGTCTGGTTTACTTTTGAAATATTTGAAAAAAATTTTGTAATTGAATAATTACTAGTTTTATTTTATCATTTGTTAGCAAATGATTTAATTAATAACCATTTTGTTGGATGCCAACTTCAAATTTGTCACTGAATTTACAGTTCACTGGTAGTAATCTAGTGACCAATGGAAATATCATAGTCAATTGTAAACAGTCTGACATCATGAAACTATTGTTATATGATATTATGGTTTTGTTTACCCTTCAGGTATTCAAAGGACTTTCAGAAATGAATTCTTATTTTTCATTCTAGTAAAAGTAGTCTCAGGCTCTCAGACTATGCTAAAGATAAGATTTTAAATATCTCTTTTAAGTTAATTAAACATTGGTGGATATAACTGCATTTAATGCTAATATAGCCTTTCTTAATGAAATTTTATAATTAAATAATTCATATTGAATTTTGATTATTCATATTTTAAATATTTCCCAGATTTTTATGATAATATACTTCAATATCCAAAAATTTCAGTTGCATCAATTGATGACAAATTCAAATTCCTACTCCTCGCTCTCAAGTTTCTTGTATTTTCACGCATTGGTGTTTATTTATTTGTCAAATTATCTCCTTACATCAAGAACAAATAGGTCATGGACAGGAGATCAATTAATCAAAAAGTCAATAAATCTGTTTTTTAAGGTTATATATATCACATGAAAAAGATGTTATTTGCATCTGTTATTGATCTGACATCTTTTTCAATCCACTCATATCTATATCAGAGATAATGACAGAGATGATGACAGAGATGTTGGAGACTTGGAGATAACAATAGAAACAAAAAGACAATGAATTATTTATGAGATCCTTTTCTGGGTACTTTCTATTAAATGATTTGTTGCTTGTGCTCTTCTTTTCTTCTTCTAATAATATAATCCATTTCAATTTTTCCTTAATATCCAAAGTTGATGGTGGAATTGATAGAATTGACAGAATTGGAATTGGAATTGACAGGTGTAAATGGAAAAGAATATTTAAATTGGTATGAAGAATTAGTGAAAGACTTTCAACAATGTATAATCTTTCAGACATATCCAACTTATAACCTTAGGTGACAGAAAATTTAACATTGTGACAAAGTCTAGTAGTGTGTGCCTTATGAAAAAAAGGAACTTTGCATCCTCTATTATTTTAATGTCTTTAACTACATCAAGTATTTAACTATTGAGTTATTTAAGACTGATTTGTTTTGCATTTCTATATTAGTCTGACTAATAATTTGTTTTTGATAATTGTAAATTTTTTAAACTTTTACAGTTATGATTGCAATAATCAACATGATGCTTTAAAGAAACTTCTAAATGGAATTAAAAAGTCACAACCAATGATTCTGCAATATCAAAATAAATTTAAAATTCATTGCATCTTAATAAAATACTTATACTATCATAATTACTAGGTAGTTTAATTACTTTAAAAATAAGATAAAGAAAAAGAGAAAAAATATATTATTGATTGAACAATAAATTTCTAGAACACTTATATTTGGCATAATAAAAATTTAAATTTGCAGTGTGTAAGTTAAATAAGGTAATGTAATGTAAGCATTTCTAATTTAAGGAGATAAACTACTAAGTTACCTACTATTATAGCAATTTATATACTACCAAAGGTAAAAGAATTTTTGTGAAAATTGTAAATGTTGATTCAACTATAGTGCTAGTATCAGTAAGTTTCCCTTCAAAAAACGTTATATTCTAGTCAAAACAGTCTTTACAAATCCAAATTATTTTCTTTCAGTACATCACATTCCTCAAAAAAATTGAGAAAATTTGACAAGGAAAATTTCTTTCTCTTTTATATTAATTTTAAAAAATGAAATCTAGCAATTACAATTTTAATTATTCGGAAATAATAATATTCAAGTATGTAAAAGGCATAGTATTTACATATAATGATATTGAGTAGATTTTGCAAAATGAAAATTGTTACCAAACTAGTAATTTGTTTCACATGCCATAGTATAATTCTTAAATAATCTTAGGTGGAAAAGGAATAAATTTTGTAAAAGATAAAAGGTGAGAAATCATGATAAATTATATTATTATTAAAGTATTGGTATGACTGGTTCATCAGCATAAACATTTTTGGGATTCTCAGGATTTAATTCCAAAATTTCCATAGTATCTCCTGGTTCAAATGTAGATTTCTTTGATTCTTCATCAGTCATGGGTATTAATGGTTGCTTTTTATTGTTATACTTGTCATAACAATTATTACATCTTAATTGTCTTTTGTTGTAATTTTTATATTTGTATAAATATTTGCTTTCTTGGCGTATCGGGACAATTTCTTATGCAAGTTTCATTTTGATGCCTTCATGTTAGCTAGTTATTATATATTTGTATAATAATAATAAATATAAATTTGATACTTTAATATATATGTCAAATAATTTAAATCATATATACTTAAATATTTATTCACATGTAAAAATTTTCAGTAATAAATAGGAATGGAGCTGAAATTTCATGATCAGATAAGTCACAAGAGTTACAAAAATCTCTTATTAATGAAGTTTATTTTACTTCTAAATAGTTCTAAATGAGTATAACTGGCACATAATGATAATTCTTTTAAAAAAGAAAGTGAAAATAAAATTAATAAACAGTGTATATCCTTATAAAATTATAAAATAATATACTTCATGTAAAAAAATTTTTAAATTTTAAGTACTTAAAAAGGGGAAAAGAAAAAAGGGGATGAATAATCGGAATTGAACAAATTTGAACTTATATTTAATTTTAATGGGAGTTTGCTACATGTGAATTTTGCCACATAACAAAGTCATAGCCACAAAACAGAAATGTGATCCAGGATTTTCTAAATATCTAAGTCAAAGCCACAAAATCTCAATCTTTTAGTAAATGAATCATCATGTGAAATCAAAACATTATGTATTATTTTACTTGATGTGAAGTATCTTAATCATGATTAGATTATCTTACCAAAATTATCACAGCCAAGGCTCAATAATGTTATATAAAATGTGTCAATAACAGATATAATAATATTTATAAACCAAAATTCTTAATTTACAAAAAATTCACTAAATATTATCAAATACTGAATAAAAAATACCTAATATCCTAAACAAATCACAAATTGTACTGACTAACAAAAAAAATACCTATATAAAAAAGTAATCCAATAAATTTTACAGATTTTAAGAAAGAATATTATTTTTTGGTGATATTTTAATAATGGAAACTATTAATATGGATATTGTTTTTAGCAGAATTCAAGCTTATAATATTAGTTCAAATTTTCCTAATATTTGCTAACGTCATATATTGCAAATAAATAGTTTAATATTATGTAAAATCTGTTGATTAAACGCTTTAGATATTTTATTTTAATTTGGCTATATTTTATATATGATTTCCTAAAGAAGGAAATATTATATTGCACAAGTATATAAACATTTAATGTATATTTTTGAGGATTAATAGGATAAACATTTGAATTGTTAAATACTGTATAGTTTTGTCAAAGTAATTATTAATAGGGTTAATAATATAAGTTTGATTTTATTAATAAATTCAAATTGCGTATCTTTATTTTTTATCAAATTACTAAAATTTGGATAGATACAATGTAAAACATAAAATATTGTGTTCCATAAAAAACATTATTATATTTATCCTTTTACTAGTAAAAAAAAAAAGGTTTGAATTTTTTTTAAAAAAATTGCTATGCCACAAGGAGGCTTAACAAAATGTTACTCCGTGACAAATAAATTTTTGTATAAGGAAGGAAATGACTCATTTATCCCACCTTAGACAATAAAGTCATGCCACATGTAATTATTTATTGTCAATTAACTTTACCGAAAAGCTCAATGCTTTAGGACATTGTGAAACCATTTTCTTATTTGGATAAAGAAAAAATTCTAATAAGCGATTGTTACTTTATAAAAAAAAACAGTTATATTTGCAAGAACAAATAGAACAAATATACAGGAGGCACGTGGAATCATGAATAAAAAAGCAGTTAATATACATAGAAAAAATAATTGCCACTTCAGTTTATAAAATAAAAAATTAAAGGAAACTAAAAAGTAATGACGCATATTAATCATTAGACTTTATTTAGATGTCTTTATTCTTGATAATTCTAGCAAAAATAAACATTTGTATCTGTCTACATACTCTATATATTCTATATATTATTTATTACACATATGATATCTCTATTTATCTATATATGATTCTAAGATTTCAAAAATAATAAATTAAACTAATAGTTTTTTAATCCTTAAAAATTAAGTTATCCGCAAAACTATAAAAGTTTATCATAACGTTTATAACCTTCAATATGCTATTTCTTATCATAATACCAAAAGGACCAAGTGGCATCGAAGTTTTAAATGTGGCAGTTCTAGATTTTAATACATCAGCAGATGTTCTCTTTATCATTTCTTTTTCATATTGATCAATAAAAGAAATACTATTATCCGTATATCTAAGTAGTGCTTGAGAAAGTTTATCAGCATCTTGAATAGCAGCATTTGCTCCTAATCCTAATATGGGACTCATAGCATGAGCAGCATCCCCTAATAATACAACTCAACTACTTGTCCATGATTTAATAGACATTGGATCAATATCTCGCATCATTCTTCATTGTATGGGATATAAGATTTAAATGGAAACTTTATTGGGTCATTTGGAATCGTTTTAGGGGCCAAGTCCCATAATTCTATCAATAAATCAGTTAATTCACAATCTGGTCTTAGTGTTTGAATTAATCATTTAACATGTTCAATGACTGATGCAGGATCATTATCATCAACTTTAACTTTATCAGATTCAACATCAATGTTATCCAATTCAGAAGGATAAGAATAAACTAATGTTGCTCTATAAT
Organism: Rhizophagus sp. LPA8_4_AMF; assembly: GCA_021464525.1. Taxonomy (NCBI): domain Eukaryota; kingdom Fungi; phylum Glomeromycota; class Glomeromycetes; order Glomerales; family Glomeraceae; genus Rhizophagus; species Rhizophagus sp. LPA8_4_AMF. The sequence goes on from JADRCO010001036.1 coordinate 22,915, forward strand.
GAGGTTCATTTTTCTCATCATTTTGTTCTTGCTTGATTGGTATTAAGCGTGCCATCATAAGTGTTGAATCTCCTTTTGTTCCAAGAGTTTTATGAGCCAAAACATTTCCATGGATTTTATTTACCTTATTCATAAGATGTTTAGGTACAGAAACATCTGCACTAATATGGGTTATTCCATAATCAACTATTTACAATTCAGGTAATTTCTGCTTTCGTACTAATAGGGAAAAAAAATGGTTGTTATTTAATTGGAAATAATTTAAATAATAGACGTTATTTAAAAATATATTATTAACTTACTTGGAGAATTAATTCCATCTCTACCAACTAAAATATTACAAAATTCTTGTGAACCATCTTCAAAAAATACCCAAACT
>JADRCO010001037.1:0-23278 GCA_021464525.1 Rhizophagus sp. LPA8_4_AMF
AAAAAAATACTTTACTTAGAAGCATATTTGCACAATTATAATAGTAATTTATGGGTGGTCGGATACTTTTTACCGGGGAGTGTACATCCACGAGTTTAAAAAATCAGGAAAATAAAATCGTGAAAATAAAATCATTTTGTTCACTGTATTTCAGTTAAGAAATTATTGAAATGCCTGATTTCTTTGAATATAAACAATATAAACTTTTAAGCAGAAACTGTAATTCTGAAAACCAATACCACATTTCAAATATCTATATGATGGAATAGCTCATAAAGAAACTATTCTTATCATATCCTATATTTCTATTCGCACTTGCTGATAAATAATCATGTTAATTATCAAATGTGATCGGCATTTATGTCAAATTTTATTGGTCAATATCGAATCTTACAGAATCCCATGTACCAAGCAGGGAGTCAACAGCTTTGACTTCAACAGTTGCACTAACAAAACTTTTCCTTACTACAAACAGAAAACATTACCAGAAGGATGGGGTCCTTTACCTCATACCATATCAATATACACTTTTTATACCAAAAAAGCCTCTCTTATCTGAAAGTAGCGAATAATATTCTGACCAATGGTACTGCAGCACTAATAAGAATTACAAAAAATTCAAGAAAGATGAGAAAACTCGAGAAAAATTGCTTAAAGAAGAAGCACATTGCGTACTAAACTCGTTATTATGGTATAACTATTTTAAGAGGTCAACAGGACACATAGAACAAGCTAATATGTTTACACAACATCAGAATGAATATTGTCACGAGATGGAGATCCCATACAATGTAGATCAATGTACGAATTCACTGAAAATTCAAATATAAGAAATTTATTATCATTTTTCAAATCGTCTAGTGCATAACAATAGAATTTTTTTTTAAAAAAAAAAAATAGTAACGCGTTTTATTATTTTGGCAAACAATACAATTGATTACATAATATAATTTAAAGCATCTAGAAAATGTTAAAAATAAATTCAAACATCCTCTATAACTAAGTTCAATCTAGTCTAAAAAAAAAAAAAAATTCACTATATTATATAATCTATTTTACCTAAACTAATCACTATACTAATTTTATTCGTGTATACCAATTATTATTAATTGACATCCCTTCTGTAATATCTCCTATCAAACGATCCTTTGTTACTAATTTAATTTTTTTAGATAATTTTTTATAATTTTTATCATTATCATCTTTTTTTGTTTTCGTTTTTTTCGATCACTATCATCATTATCATCTTCTATACTTCTAAAATTTCTTTTACTCCTCAAATCTCGCTTGTCAATACCTCTAGACTTTTCCAAATCAGCAACTTCTTCACATCTTCTTTGCCATATTGCCTTTCTAATATAATCATCCATAACTTTTCTATCACTTTCCTATACTCCATCTTCGTCGAAATCTTATTTAGATTATCATTATAAACGCCTCTCGAAAGTCCCATTCTTTTCTTCTTCCAATAAGAACCACGGACTGCTGATCCATAAGTCTAATGAAATCAAAATTAATTCCACTAAGAATTTTAACTTCACCACTTTTACCTTCTTCTTTAAGTTTCATATCAAATTCCAAAATCGCTTTACCAATCAACTCGCCCACTGTAAATTCATTTGTCTCACATACCCAAACATGTTCCCAATCTTCAATGAATTTACTACATCTCTTCTATAATTTCGTTAACTTCTCTCTTGTTCAACACACTATATGTTGGCAATTCTTTAAGCAAATTTTTAATTTTATATGATCTATCCTTACTATCTTTCAAATTACATTCATAAAATGAAAAATTATTCCGATTACTAATAAATCGTAACGTTGTTGACCAATCATCAATTTTCTCACTATTTAACAATTCATTTTTCCAAATTGCATTAGTGCATTTCTTACGCCAACCTCTATAATTTCCTGTTATCATCTTTCATTTCCAAAAAAGATTAAATTCTTTTTTTATCAAACCTTCCTCTATAAAGTCTAAATTAAATTCAGGCATCAAATAATTATCCTTGCGATTCATTAATTCTAACTTCAACTTTTTACTCCTTACCTCTAAAAATTCCATCTCTTTCTCGTTCGATTTGATTATTCTCATCTCATTCTGTTTCAAAAAATCCTCAATAAACAATAATTCCATGAAAAATTCTTCATCTAATTTTTTCCTATAATTCAAGTTACCAATAAACCCTTGAATCAGTTTAATCACATTACTATTTAATCCTAAAAAAATATCACTACTTTCCTCTATTATTAATAAACTTATTATTAAACTTCTTAAAATTATTTTGAATTCATTTTCCTCCATAACAATAGAATTTCCTTCGCTACGCTCCATGATAATATATTTTTGTAGATCCAGATTCCCATTTCGAAGTAACTTAGGTAATAACCAGATTCCGGGTCCAGAAATAATTGTTAATAAAGGAGATACGATTAGAATTAATATATAGGATGACCTACAACAATTCATGTTCATGGGATGAAACGGTTTACATGGATGCATGGATGGAGTTTCTTATATGCGGTTTTATTTATGAATTTGAAGTTACACACTCTGGAACCTATTTAGTAAGTAAAATGAGATAATGAAGCGCAGAACCTTTATTTTTTAATTCCTATGACGAAATTCCTGACTTTTATTTTATTTTTTAAGCAACAAAACAAGTGGATGGACTATATGGTTCATTGATCGTGAAAGATCCAGATGAATCTAAATATTATAATTACGATGACGAAAAAACAATTTTTCTATCAAACTGGTATCATGAAATCTTTGATATTATTAAAAAATTATCAATACGATAATTTTCAAGGTATCATAATGAATTTGTAATTAGCTAATACCACATTAAGTTTTATTTTTTAATTAAATCATTTAAATTTTTATTACAGCAATTCCTAACAGTAGATTAATCAATGGTAAAGGAATTTCTAATTGTATGGACAACCTAGTAAAGAAAGAAATTGTAATTTTGAATCATTAAGTATTGTAGAATTTTATTTTGAACCTAAGAAAAAAAAATCGTCTTCAAATAATAAATACGAAGTAAATTTCTATTACATTTATTAAAATTCTTCATTTTCATTTTAACCATTAAATACTACTACTACTTTTAGCGCCATGGCATTATTTTATCTTTCAATTGATGAACATATGCTTCAAGTAATAAAAGTTGATGGTTTATTTTTATAGTTATATTTTTTATTTCTTTTAAATGTAATTTTCTTTAAACAAATTAGTGTAATATTTTTTTTTATAAATAAAGCTCTGCCGCGATGCAGACAGAGTGTGTGTGAGTTTTCTTAAATATAAACTACAAAATTGACAACAGGGAATCTGTTGTCTTCACATTATTCATTGATCATCGAAATACCACTATACCCTTCTACTTACATTCTATTATAAAAGTTTATCTTTATAAACTATCAAGAACTGGCGTAACAATATCATAAGAAAGCTACGATAATGCTTATCAAATCTGTAGGCATTTCAAAAAAACCGCCTAATCACTTAAATAATAGAGTTCAATGATGGTATTTTTGAAATTCAGCAATAGAGAATACCAAAGTTCTTAATATTTTTTTATATAACTTTTTTTGCAAAATAAAATATACATAAATAATAAATTAATAAATAAAATAAATAATAAAATAACTATTACTGCCTATTTCGCTTTTTTTGTTCAGGTGTATTTATAATTTTTGGCTTTTTTGCCAACTCTCCAAGTAATTCATCTGACCCTCTTTTCTTTCCTCGAGTAATCAATTGTACTCTCTCCTGATTAAGTTTACACAGAATGTCTTTTGTTTCATCTAATTTTTTCTTGTATTCTTTCAATACAAGATACGCATGTTCTAGATTAACAAGGTCTTCATGGGAAGATGGGAGAAGACATTCATGCATTAGGACTAAATGGAATAGCCCACCAGCAGCAGCAAGTGCATATACTCTAATCTTATGACCTAGTTTTTCATTTTTGATTTAGTATTTATTTATTTACAGGTAGCATACCATATATTGTAAATTGTAATACTTACCAACTACAGTAAGACCCCACCAAACTATACCATTTGCATTTATGCCTTTTAGTTGTTCTATAGCATCCATCCATAAGTCTCGAAGTTCCAATCCCAATTTGCGAGTATCATCCCATTCCTTAGAACGTGAACACCGTGGGAGACCACCAGACACCTCCATACATCCAATAACTGGTGTCCATCTGATATCCTGGTATTCAAATATTGCATCAACTTTAAATCCAATTCGTGCACGATCATTTGGATCTGTGTCTTTATTCCGGCGGTTTGCTGTTGCTTCCAGTGATGATTCCCCACTAGGCAATAAATGTTAGTATAATAATTCTTATGAGCTAATTAATACATGCATTACATACTATTTTATCCAATAATGATTATCCTTTCCTATTGTAGCATCAAGTAGAGGAACAATATTGCGAAATGTATGCTCAATTTCAGATAAATTGTTCCTCCTAGGCATTGCAATGGCGTCAAAACTAAAAAAATACATCATTAGTTATGATTCATTCAAAATAAAAATATCTTGCATATTTTTTATTTACATATATCTGGTAAGCCGTTTAATGATTTTTTCTTCTGCTGTCATAGCTCTAATATCATCAATATCATCAATATCTTCTGTCTACAAATAAAAACTCTATAAAATTATATTTTGTTTTCAAGCAATACAAAATAATGATTAGTACCTTCAAAAGTAGATCAAAAAATTTTGCTGCTTCTTCAGAAAGTGTTGGAACACAAAACCGCATATTTTTTGGAAGTGTGTTCAGCATTTTAGGAAAATAGTTGGATAATAATTTTGACGTTGGTCCATGAAAACCAGAGTAGTCGATTAAATAATAATAAAGTGTACTAGAAATTGGAATTATATAAAAGTTTGAAGATGCAATAAATACATAATTATATAAAAATAAAGCTTACTCAACAGCATATTTTCCTTTTTTCAACTGATTTCGATATATTTCTATTTTCTTCATTATTGTGGTCCAGTTCAAACTTTCTCCTGAGCTATCTTCATTGATATTAATGACTGATGGCTCATGAAGGTCAAGTTCTACTTCATTTTCATCAAATTCTATTTCATTTTCTTCATATTCTATCTCATTTTCTTCATTTTCCTCAACTTCCATCCTATTTTCTTCAATTGTTAATGATGTATTTGAGAATTCATTTTTTTGAATCTAAATGGGATTAAGGAATTGGTGAGGACTCAATTAATGCTAGAATTTGCATTAAAATTAGGTATTCAAATATTCATTTGTAAAATCATGTAAAATCATGTAAAATTAGATATTTTAACATGTTGAATTTAAAAATTTTGAACATCTAATTGAGCTCTAAACAGGTTAAGTCAGTTTAGGTTATTAACCCAAACTGAAATTTTTTTTTGGATCTGTTAAGTTCAGGTAATCTGCTCTGACCCAATTTACCTGACCCGACCATTTGACCTGAAACTATTTGGGTCACTTAGGTAACTAGGTAACCTGATTAACCTAAAGTTTTATTATAAATGTTGCAAAACATTTTTTCATTAAATTTTTATCAAAAAACATTTTCACAACATTTATTTAATAAATTGTTGATAAAACATTGCGAAACTGTTTTTTTCATTAAAATTTCTATTAAAAAATGTTTTCACAAAAAAATATTTTTTTATTAAATTAATAAAAAACATTTTCACAATATTTTCTATTAAAACAATTAAAAACATTTGCGAAAAACGTTTTTTTTATTAAATTATTAATAAAAAAACATTTTCGCAATGTTTTCTATCAAAACAATTAAAAATGTTAAGTGAAAAAATTTTTTTTTATTAAATTATTAATAAAAAATGTTTTCACAATGTTTTCTATTAAAACAATTAAAAACTTTTGTGAAAAATGTTTACAAAAACATTTTTTTTTATTATAATAAATTAATAGTAAAAAACGTTTTTCGCAACATTTTTTTAATAAATTAGCTAAAAATGTTGCAAATACGTTTTTTAATAGAAATCTTAATAAAAAATCTGTTTTCACGACGGTTTTTTTAATTAATTGACATTTTTTTTAAAAAAAAACTTCAGATTAATGGGTCAATTGGGTCAGGTCAAATCTGTAATCTGCCCAATACTGGGTCACGAATTTGATGACCCGACCTTTAACATACATCTTATCAAACTTCACCTTTTGACACTTATGTTTAATAAATCAATAATATTTACCTCTCCATGCTCTGTTTCCACCATTATTACTTCATCTTCAGATTCATTGCCACAAGCTTCATATTTAGATTCATTGTCATGTGGAAATGGAGACTATTAATAGAAAGGATAGTTAATGTTAATATACATTAAGTAGTAATATCTCAGTATATAACAAAGCCAAGTTTCTTTACAATAAGAAAGGTACATAACTGATTCTTCCTTCGGAATCAGTAGTCTTATTGAAAGAAATTTCATTAGATTGATTCTATGGCAAGAACTCATACAGTATGAAAAGAACAAACAACCTAACCAAATAGCTTAGGTAGTCATACTTAGAATCACCTTTGCAGGTGATCTCATACAATATGGCCGGAAACACCATTCTCGAAATCACCTTTGCAGGCGATCTCACACAGTACGGCAAGAACACCAAATGGTTTAGATAGTCATACTTGGAATCACCTTTGCAGGTGATCTCATACAATGTGGCAAGAACATTATTCTTGAAATCACCTTTGCAGGTGATCTCACACAATATGGCAAGAACAAACAACCCAATCAAATGGCATACTCGAAACCCCTAACCAATGCCTGTAATCATCTCGTAGGCGGCCTCATACAGTGTGGCAAGAACATCATCCTTGAAATCACCTTATATATTTATATATACATACATACATACATATATACTCATATATATTTTTGCAGGTGACCTCACACAATACGGCAAGAACAAACAACCTAATCAAATTGTTTAGATCATCATACTTGGAATCACCTTTGCAGGTGATCTCATACAATGTGGCAAGAACATCGTTCTTGAAATCACCTTTGCAAGTGATCTCACACAATATGGCAAGAACAAACAATCTAACCAAATAGCTTAGGTAGTCGTACTTGGAATCACCTTTGTAGGCGATCTCATACAGTGTGGCAAGAAATGCAGTATAGGTCATTCTTAAAAATGCAATCTAAAGGGCTTTAATATTAGATGATATACCTACTTGTTGTAGCTCACTTTCACTACGACTTCTTATTCCATTACGTGCAGATTTATAATTTACCATGATGAGTTAGTATGGAAATAAATGACAAATTAGTACAGTAATTTTTTGGAGAAAAAATAGCGAGTTAGTTATTTTTGGAAAAAAAATGATTAGTGCAGTAATTTTTGGGAAGGAAATGATGAGTCAGTAATTTTAGAAAAGAAAGTGTCAAGTCAAACAGCCAGTAACTTGTGTCAAGTCAGTACTTTTGGAACAAAATGATGAGTTAGTAACTTGGAACAAACGACGAGTCAGTAATCTGAATAGTCAGTAATTTTTGGAACAGACAACAAGTCAGTAACCTTTGGAGAGTCAGTAATTTTTCGAAATAAATCGAGTAACTTTACGAAAATATGTCAAGTTAGTAATTTTTGGAGAAAATGACGAGTTAGAACAATAATTTTGGGAAGGAAATGTCGAGTCAGTCAAGTCAGTAACTTTTCGAAACAAAATATCAAGTCAGAGCTTTTGGAACAAAACAATAGTCAGTAACTTTTGGAATAAAATATCAAGTCAGTACAAACAACAGTCAGTAACTTTCGAAATAAAATATCAAGTCAGTACAAACAACAGTCAGTAACTTTCAAAATAAAATGATAAGTCAGTATTTTTGGAAAAAAATGACAAGTGGTAATTTTTGAGAAAGAGAAGTGAACAAGATGATTTTATTTTCGCGATTTTATTTTCGCGATTTTTTAAACTCTTGAATGTCATCATCAATACATCAAAAAAACCTCATCATCGACACAAATGTAGTAAGTGTAGTACAAACTATGAGTTACGTCACGTAATACATTTATTTTTGGACGTATCGTCGTAGTGTCGATAGTGTCGATCTACCGACAATAATTTTGCAATTAATTGGCGATTGAAATTGTTTCACCTGTGATATATTACGCCCCGCTATTAGAAAAAATCAATAACACTACTTTTGGTGGATATACAATGACTAAAAATCGTTCTGAACGAATTCTCGGAGTTTATGTTAATATTAATAATTCTCACCAATTTACTATTAACAATATCAAACAGATGTCAGATATACTTGTTATAATTAAAGGAAAAAGAAAATCACACCTGATCACGTAATTTACGTGATCAACAAAGTATTAATTCCTCGTATCGAATATTTATGTCGGCATTTTTTTATATTATCACATATTTCTAATCAGTTTAATCAAATTTTACGTTCCATATTTCGTTCTTCGCTTAGTTTGCCAAAAAATTTGTATAATTCGATTTTATATCACCCTATTTACCCTAATATTTTGAATATATTTAATGATCATCAAATTAGAGTGCAAGCTTCTTTAATTAACGCCCAATTTAATTCTCGTTTAACTTCTTTACTTATGAAATTTTTAATTTTAGATCCACAAAACAAATTTTGGTCTCCTGATTTACGAAATACTTTATCTTTCTTTTCTTTTCCATTAAAAAGTTTTTCTCGTATTGAAACGCTTATGTGCATTTTTAAACATTACTCCTTAACTTTTAATTTTAATTTTTCTTTTTCCATCAAAGGTGGTCGTTATCCCTTATGTGATTATTTAGTTGATCCAAAAAAAATTTTCCTACATAACAAGCTTAAAAAACAAAGATATTATGTTTTTAGACCAAATAATTTCTTTAGATGGACACTATTGTCATCAATCCGACGACTTTACGTCTGAATTTTACGACTCCATCATCTATAATTCAAAACCTTTAATCAAAAGACCCAAAACTCCTAATATATCAACTGTTCCTTATGATTAGTATAGACGAAATACTTGGATCGCCTTTTGGTTTGACACAATTAAAGACATTGTTTATGGAAAACTTTGCACAATGACAAATTACCCGGGACACACTCCTATAGGATATATTGTCCACTACACATACGACATCGAAATTATTTTTCCAACATCTTCAACTCCCAAATCACGTGACTCTTTTATTAAACCTTGTCATGGTTGTAAATTACACGATACTTATTATCATTATGGAGACACACGCCCCAATTGCGTTGTTAGTGTACCCATCAATCACTCATTTCTAGTTAAAATCAAAAACACACCGCACCCCTTCAAATCCCGTACCATCATTAAAAAACTCTTACGCCCACATATTACAAATAGAACTTTAGCTTATAATGATTTTTGGCTCGTAATAATAAATTTCCTTTCACTGATAATAATAACACTTCATTTACTCCTTCGTCTTCCATTCCAACTTCACCATCAATTATTACAATCAATCATGTTTACATCAAATATTTTTCTCTTTTGCGGATTTATTAGTTAACTCAAATACCATAGAATTCTATTCTGATGGTTCTTTACACAGAAATACAATCAACAATGTAACTATGGGTTATGGTTGGTTCGTCTCCTCCCCTACTGATATTGGTATTTTACATAGTATCGAACATTGGGTTAGTTCTACGCGGGCGGAATGTTTCGCTATATTTACTTCATTACTTATTTGTCCAAAAAACAGTACCGTCAATATTTATACGGACTCACAAAGTACTATACCCACTTTTAACTCCTTATTTGACCACAAAATGACTGATTGTAGATTACAAAAATGCAACAACGTCTTGGTATCAAATTTATCATTCAAAAACTTCAATTAAACATATCTCTTTAAAAGTCAAATCTCATACTGGGGACCACAACAACGATCACGCTGACGACTTAGCTAAACAGTCGTCTAGTAAATTTCAAGACATCAATTAACCGTTTATGTTTGGGCAACCAGCTGTGCACTATTGAATTCAACAAGACTTTTACCATCGACAGAAATATTCGTAAAACATTAAAACGGCCACTTCAGTACCGTACATTCGAATACCATTTATCACACAAAACACTGGGAATTATCAAATCACTTACGCTAGATGATTTAATTAACTGGGAATTCACCCAAACATGGATGCATTACAACCCTTTCGATCGTCCTACGTGCCTTAAACTTAGTAAACTTACAAGTTGGCGCTTGAAAACTTTATCTAATTCGTTACCGACTTTGGACATTCTTAACAGAAACTTCCCGAACTTATTAAAAGGTTTAAACAAATGTTTTATGTGCAACTCCGAATTAGAATTTAACGAACACCTATGGAAATGTGACAAAGTTTTAGATCTTTTGATCCCTATTTTCGACAAACATAAGATTTTATTACAATCTTTACTAGCTGATAATGCAGATACTATGCTTTGTCAACAATAACACACTAAACAGTTCCCATTTTTTCTTGGACTAAAGATAATTCAACATTATTCATAACAACAAACCACTCACTACTCTGTTACTCAATCTAGTACCTAACGATTTAATACGTCCTTTTCAGGCCGTTATTCGTTCAAAAAAGTTGATCAAAAAATTAGTTTGTAACTTTCTATACAATTTACATCTAGACATATATAATGATATTTGAAAAGCACGATGTGACAGTTTCAAGATATGGAAACGTGACAACAATATTACAAAACTATCTTTCAAAAATTTTCGCAGAAACCATCGTCAACAACAGACTTCATCTTCGTCCTCATCACGTGCTCGATGATTATATAATCGCAATTCTCGAATTTTATCTTATAATCCGATGAACGACTTTCGTCGTAATATTGATATTACTTCTAAGTGGATTTATTTTACTAGTTCTAATTTTTTACATAATGCTCCTTGGTTACAAAGTTTTAATTTTTCTTTAGTTAATAATTTTCTTTTATAAATTTTTCTTTACTTTCTTCTTCTCCTTATTTTTATTTTAATCTTTAATTCCTCATCGATACTAATACTACTGCAGCAACAATATTACTGTCAGTTAGTTCGTTTCTATCGAAGAGTGTATCTCATTTTGGGATATGCATTTCTAGTCAGATATTGTCATACTTTCTATTATGTATTTTATACCGCTATTATTGAGTTACTGTATTTGGCAGAGTGCTCACTCTTTTAAAATAAAAATAAAAATAATTAAGAAGAAATATAATTGGACGGAAGTTGAAAAATCTTAAAAAAATTTGGTAGAGTTAAATTTTTCGAGATTAAAAGACTACATAAATACCAATTAGTAAGAGCTGAAATCTTCCTGAACCATGATTTTGGATTGCAACCATTATCTGGCGGTTACACATAAAAACGATGAATGGAGGCAAGGTATCGAATAAGGAGAAAGAGATAGAAATTCAACCAACTTCGTTAGATAAAGGTCCAGGAACAACTAACGAAGTCAAAATACCTTGTGTGACAAAGGTAGTCGAAATAGTGGATTGGTATCGTAACGGAAATTTGATTGCATAAGCAGCAAGTTTACATCACGGACAAACCCGGAACCAAAAACGAATAATTTAGAACCAGAGAAGTCGTGGAAATAATTAGAGATGGCCGGTCAACCAATAAATCTATAGACCGAACCATAAGGGTGAAGGCATCGACGTCTAGCTCAAGAGAGTGCGAATCAAAAGAATCCACCTGGACGGCATGATATGGATTATGTGGAAGAATATAATGAAATTAACGAGCATTGTGCGGAGAATCTTCAAAAGGAAACTAAAACCGCCAAAAAAGCGTGGTAATTTCAATACTTATAGAGGAAGAAAGACATTCCAATTCACCAATTGAATAATAATTGGAATTATAGGAGAAACTAGACGTTCAGAATAAAAAGGAGATATTGGTGATTCTTGTTGTATAGGTTTATCAATTCAAATTTTTATTTATAAGTATTGTTAGATTTTTTACATGGTGAACGAGTAAACGATATACGGACAAGTGGAGAATTTTTGGATGGAATCCCGAGAATGGATTAATTTAACGAACCTACTAGTATTGTGTTTTCTTTCAATATATTATTTAAATGCTGTTTTATTTTAGTATAGTTGATAGATTACATAATTTAGATTTCGAATAGACTGTTAAGTCTAGGTATTTTTTACAATTAAATAATCTGAAATGATTCAAATAATTAATAAAATTCGCTATTAACCAAAAAAAAAAGAGTTAATAATTATTATAATTTTGCACCTACTCCTATTCAATGTCACAATAAATGGAATGCTCATACATAAACGTGGTAAATATCTTGTTATTTAATTTTTATTTTTATTTGTACTATTAGTAAATATATGAATTAATTTAATAAATATAGGATTCGAAAACTTAAAGAAGAACAATGGATGGTTTATGAGTTTTAACATTAGTTTTTTAAAGCAAATTCATATAAAACCAATTTTATCTGCTATAGGTAATCCACGAGCGTATACCAAATAATTATGATATTCGGTTTTATGAAGAATTATCAAATGAGTTCTGGACTCACACAAGTAGTAATTGAATGTTACGTTTTTAATTATAATGCTTGTATCCATTGCTAGAATGTAAAATATATTTACATTTTTTTTTATTTTAGACCAATATCGACGTGCCTATCTACAACTACGTATAGATAGGCGCACATATGCGCATCGTGAGCGCAGGAGAAAAAGTATTTACTCGTATAGAATGTCAATAATATTTCTGATAAAAGAATTCTGGTTTCACCTCTTCCAATTTCTATTTATCTTAAGAAGTAGTATCCAATGATTGTACCTAGCAACAAAAGGGGAAATCCCATACAACGTATACAATTAAAAAAAAAATTTTTTTTTTACTTATAAGGGTTCCGTCAACAAAATGCTAACTGATTTATCCGATGGATGATAAATAACCAAATTTCAAAATGGATGAACGGTTGACGGATTGGAACACTAATGGTGTAATGGATTTACAAAGCTCTTTCATTTGTGTATTTTTATTTTATTATTATTTTATTTATTATCCCCTGTGAAAAATTTTATCTGTTATTTCTGTAAAAACATCGCAAAAATGAGCCTTTCCCGAATCCATTCACGGAAATCGATAAATTCCGCGATATAAAGTTATTAAATAAATTAGGCTTTTAACTAGCGGACCGATCCAGTCTCAGCCAAAGACTGGTTCTTTAGGACCAGACCAAACTGGACCGATCAAACTCTACCTTCAACTAGCACGAACCTTTCACTTTTTATTTTTGCAAAATTTGAAAAAGTGAATTCTATGTTACCATATAATATATTATTTTATTTTTTAAGAAAATATATATATACTGTATATAAAAGTCAAAATTATTTTTTGATAATTTATAATGAACCCTTGTCTAATAGTGATGAAAAGAACAGTAATACGTTCATTGCAAAAAAGTTGATCTGTGCTTTCATATTCCATATTTTTTTCATAAAGATAGCATGCAATAATAAAATCAAATCATAAAATTTTATCAACAATATAACAGATTTATAAATATAACGTAAATATTCAATTTATCCAGAGCTAACTTTTTGAACAAACTATACTACTTTTATAAGCAACATGTCAACTATTTGAAGAGATTAATTCATGCAATTCATGATTATAATAATTTCTGCAACGAAATGTTCTTGCTTATAACTGAATTAAACAGTAAGCGATTATGATCAAATCAAAGTTAAGAAGCAGGAAAGATTTGTGAAAATTAGAACCAGGAATACTTATCCACATTATATTGCACATCATGTTCAAAATTATCAAAATTATCTAAAAAGTACAATTTTCAAATTAGACATCTGGAAATAAAGAAATGACATAACTGTGATTAATGAAAAGAATACGTGTACTTATTAAAGAGTTGAAGAGAGAAGCAATACAATATAAGCTAGTGCATTGATCAGAGAATTAAAAGATTGTTTAAAACCTTTGTGGTATAGATCTATAACCGGCTTAAATTTCTGACATGACTTCATAAATTTGCCAATTCCTCATTAGTCACTACATTTCTTAACCAAGTATTCCAGACTGATGTGAGAATCTTATTTGTCCATTATTTGTTACATGGTTAATTTTTGCAATTCCGGCCAAATAATCGTGTAGAAATTGTTGATGCTACCCTTTTATGGAATTTTTTAGTTACTATAAAAATCCAAATTTGGTAATTTCATGATTAATTCCTAATCTATAATCAAAGAATAACTACACTTTATTCTTGACAAAATGACATGCTTAGTTCAAATGGTATTGGGTGAATAATGGAAAATAAAATAGTACTAGTGTATGTAGTGTATGATAAAAAGGGCAATGGCTTATGCATCCACCCCATTTGGGTGATCATCAAAGGTTATAACCTATGCACCTGTGACATAAATCGTAAGGTTATAACCTTTGATGATCACCCGAATGGGGTGCATGCATCTACAATGAGAGTAAATTGGAAATGATGAACCATGGGCTGACTTGTACACCATTGTCTTTTTGAAAAATGATATTCATTTCAAAATGATGATGTCATTTTGTCATTTACTAAATTTAAAAATTAAATCAGACCAAAATTAGAAAATTGGCTGGTGTAAATAAAAATTACTAGGTAATAAAATCTCAGCCAGCATTAGGACCACATGACTCAAATGGATTGATATATATAAAAAAATACTAACTAAATCTATATAAATAATAACCGCTCTTCAAAAATAAAATAAATAAAATAAATAAATCTATTAATAAAAAAATTCAAAAAAAAATTGCGTCACTGCTCGTTATTGATGATCATCCAAAACTGAGCCTACGAGGTGTAACATCTGCCAACATAAATTCTCCACAAATTCGCTATTAATAATATTTTTTTTTTTTCTATATTATCAAAAAAGACAAAGATTTCATGGTTCCACACTTCCACTTTTTAAATCCATCATGATTAAACACCATACTAATAATATTTCAAACTTTTTGAACTTTATCATTTGTAATATTGTGTTTTTTTCACTCATCCCATTTGCTTCAGCAATAAATGAATCAATTGTTAACGAAAAATATGATTCAGGACGAGATTTATATGATTCAATTCTAAATACAATATTTCCAGTATTTTTTGTGATTTTGCTTCATGTTTCAGGAAAACCCGGGTCCATCAAAAATGTAGTATTACCATTACTAGATGATGCGTTACATAATGTGATCACTTGGGTGATTCCACTAATAATTTCATTTGTTTATGGTAACAGAATGATGGCCATAAATATGTATTCAATCTTAAACATGGGTTTACATGTAATTTGCGCAGTAGTGGCAATAATTTTTTGGAAAAGAGTAGGTGATTGTGGAAGATATAATATTTTTTCTGCTATCACTTTATTCTTAGTATTTTTCTCAGCTATAGTTACTCCAGTATTCTGGATAGTTGTCATCCTTAATCGTAAACATTCGATTAGTATTCCTTTAATAATACTATTTATTACATTATTCGGATTATGCTTAGCTTCTTTTATATTAGTTATAATCGTGAATGTATTGTCTCATTATTTCCAATGGGTAAATGAAAAAATGAATGTGGATAAAATAGTTTGTGCATTATGTATTATATGTTTTTATGTTCCAAATATTCTTCAAACATTAGTGATTTTATTAAGATGGCCGGTTAATTATTACTTTGTCAAAGCATGCGTGTTTATATTGGTTATAACCTTAACAAGAAATATGTCCTACTTTATTGATAAGGTACCTGAAAACTTTCTGGCTACATCAACAAGTGTGACTCAATGTTCAATCAAGGCTTTTACAAAGAATGACATGCATGAAATATTTAAGAAGACGCAAATATCAGCAGAAGAAATGCACCAAATGCAGGAAACGATGCAAACAAAAATTGATGAAATGCAGACAAAAATGAACGAAATGAAAACATCAATGGATAAAATAAAAAAAGATCAACCAAAAGATGAAAGTGTGTGAAAAAGCAATATTTCGTTCCGAAGTTTTTTATATTTCGTTATATGGATAGTATTAATAATAATACTAACTAATAATTCAAATCCAATTTATAAGTAAATAAAACTATATGTTAAAAAATTCTTTTGAATAAAATAGTACAATTGATATTCACAAACAGCCAAGGCACTCTAGATAATTAACATTTTATATTCAGTTTGGACTTACTATTTTCTGTAGTTAGAATTTACCCTTTCTCAGTTTTCGAGCTTTATTTGAACAAAAAAAAAATAATTTTTGTTTATATAAATAACGGAAATGTTTACATAGAGTTTATCAGAGATAATTTAAAGTTAGACTATCCTAATGTATATTTCAAGTATAATTATTTAGGTTTCTATTAAATAAAGTGGGCGTTAACAATTCATGTAGTCCTAACGACTGAGCATAAAAACGGTATTAAAAAGTTTATTAAAGGAACATGTATGATATAAAATTATGTGAATAAATTATAATTAAAATAAATTATATATTACGTATGAAACACACAACCATTTTATGCGCTGGTTACAGAAAATTTTCATTTCATTTCTGTTCTATTCCTATGTTAATATATATTAATGATACACGAAAGAAGAAAAATATCTGCTAAAACTTTTTAACGTAAATAGTTATGATTCTATATCCTATATTCCTATTTATTATATATCAGTAGAAATAGTAGCTTATTTCAATAGATTGTTAGTTTATTCTTACGTATATGTTTACTATGCGTTAAATATCAACTTTGTCATACGATAAAATATGAAGATTTTATTTATTTATTTTTATGATATCGTGATACAAAATAAAATGATATTGTAAAACAAATTTTTATTCTTTAACAACTTCTATAGGACTAGTCTTGTTCAATGGTTCTCCAAATTACATATTGATTAAACTTGTAGAATTTTCTCTACCCATTTCTTTAATTCGTCACTATTAGTCCTTCATTAAGTTTGCTATAATTTTGTTCAATATTTTTCCTTTCTTATATGACGCAAGATTACTTTTTCTTTAAAGTACATATGAATTATAAAATCTCCAATATCAAAATTATATTTAAGGTGAAGAACTAAAAAAACAAGTGCATTCATTCAATGCAAAATGTATATGATATAAAAAATAACTTTTCTTTCAAAAAGTTGAGAGAAAAGTTTGAAGGATTGAGACCCGAATTTAAGATTATTGGATACAAATATCAAAAACAAAAGATATTTCAAGTGCTTCTTGTAAATGGGTAAATGAATTTAATAGGTATTAATGTATTATATTATAAAGATTATAAATTATTCTGATATGATTGATTATCTTCATCATATTACTGCTCAGTCATATTTATTAGTGTAGGCTTTAATCATTTGTCTATAAGATATTTTTTGTCCAATAGTGATATTTTTTAACATTACTTGTCAGTTGACAATACAAGTCCTCAAACCATCCATCTACTAAAATACAAGTGGTGTTAAAAGTGGTGTTTAGTGGTTTCTTGGTACCTATTCACTTACTGAAGTACAATACTCAGTTTCTAGGTAACCATGTAAGATGTTTTTTGGCTTCCCCAGTTTCTCAGTAACTGTTCGCCTAAGAAATGTAAAAAAATGAGAACAAGCCTGACAGAATAAAAAAAACCAAGAGAAAAAAAATAATTAAATGGTTGTGCTACAAACTTTAATATGTGCCACAGCCAGTGAGTTCTTAGTTCTTTCAATATGTTAAAATCATTTCTTTCCAATTACCGAATTTATTTGATCATTATCAAAGATAACGTTTTAAAAGCAAGTTATTTTATTAAACAATCTTTATAAATAAATTATGCCATATGATTGTCTTGACAAAATATACTTATATCAACTGGCAATGTACAAATCAAAGTATTTAAGATCAAACAATTCTTCATTATCAATTTCGTTTACTTTGTAGACAAATTTTTCCTGAACCTTTATATAAATGAATTTTTACTTTTATCTTAATTAATAAATATAAAATGAATGACTGCGCCAGCAGCTAAGTGCTGAAGAAACAACTGAAGTGTCATTGCATGATGGCAATGGGCGGGCCAGTGCAAAGACATGAGCCGGCTAGCCAAAACCATCTTTTCCAATGATACGTGTGTCATCACACAACTGTCCAATGATAGACATCCAAGTATACTCTTGAACATCGAAATTGACATAAGGTCAAATCGAACCATGACAATTATATTCCTCACAGATTAAATCAGGTCGTTACATGGTGGCAATGGATGGGCCAGTGCAAAGATATGAGCCAGTTACCAAATCCATCTTTGTCAATGAAGCATTAAAGTGCCAACATCGCTATGTAACCATACAACAATGTTCGTCATCCTTGATACACCAAACTGGAGCATTGATAGATTTATTTAAAAATATTATATTGTAAATTAAAAAAATCTCTAAAGTATATAACTACACCCAGCTAGATGCTGAGGAAACAACTGAAGTGTTGTTGCATGGTGGCAATGAAGCGGGCCAGTGCAAAGATGTGAGCCAGTTACCATAACCATCTTTGTCAACAAAACACTAAACGTCACATGTAACAATTTACGCCAGACTGAAATGATATCTGTGAATGCGTTATTGAAGAGTTTGTTTAAGATATAATTAATTTACTTTATACCTTCTAAAAATGATCATTAAATAAGTTATATAAGTTACTTAAGTCACTGTGACGTTTATTTCATGCAAAGACACATTGTAAAAGACGCGCTGTGAGATATTGACACTATCAATATCAATAATAGTAATCATTAAAATGACAAAAGTATAAAAAATTATAATAAATAATTTGTTTTGACATAATACTATGATAATATGATTATTAAATTTTTATATAAAATATTTGCGTAAAAAGTAATCTGTTTTTTTTTAAAAAAAATTTCACTCTATCAAAGAATAAATATTATAAATACAATTCATCCAAAAATTTCTCGTGTTATTTTTTTATTAGATTACTTTTATTCTTATCGATAATAATGTTACCTTTGATATGTGATCACCTCGATGACCTTAAACCAAAGGACTTCTATAAAAAATTTGATTACTCATATAATTCACGTAAGAATGCTGAGGAAAAATTGCAAGAGCTACTTACAACAATTGCAAATGAGAGAAATAGTTCCAATCACAAAAAAGCAACTTTCTTACTAAATTCTTTTGAGGTGATGAAATTTCATTATTGGTTGATAATAAATACATTAATTTGATTAATTTTTTATTTTTTTTAACAGTCATAGACACAAACAACTAGTTATAATTTGTATTGGTTAAATTTAGAAGTCTCATTTAAATGGGTATATTAAGTTATTAATTGATCACCAGCTTATTGCTCGATAATTTTTTCTTTTTACAGTCAAAACATAAATTAACAGGACTAGCTTCAGCCTTTAAAACCATTAAACATTTCACTGCAAAGATTAACAATGAAGAGGCGGCTTTAACTGAATTTCAACCACCTACAAGGGAGAATGAAGATAATAATTACACAGAACAATTACAATCTCCAGTAAACAAGGTATTTTGCTGTTATTTAAATCATAGCTTGCAATAAAATTATTTTTTATATCTTGGATGTATTTGCAGATAAGAACATTTAGTGATGAAACAGGTTAATGTTTTTGTGATATCTGCAATTATTATCACTTATAATGTAATATGTTTTCCATAAATAGAAAAAGAGAAGAATAGATTATGAAGAATTAACAGAAGAAACAGAGAAATCAGATGAAGAATACATTCTGAGACATCTTTTTAACAGTACAGACAATGTTTTTATTGATAGAAATATTAATGATGATAAAGATTTTATTGATAAGGAAAGTGAAAAAAATAATAAGACTAAGAAGGTTAGAATTTAAATTGTAAAATTTAAACATTCTTTAGCAGATAAGACTGATCATTTTATTCTCTAAAAACAGAAAAACAGAAAGAAGTTTATTTTAAAATGGAACTTTGATCTTCCTGATGATAGACAATTTAAAAATGTATGTAGACTATGAATTCAATTTAAAAACTAATAAATTGGAATGATTTTAACCCTGACCCCTAATTTTAACCCTTACAGGAATGGATTGTCAAACAAACAAATATAAGTTAACTTTTTTGAAATATAAATTAAAATACAAAAGAAAGGCTGAAGCAAACAAGTTAACTTACCTGAATAATCCAAGTGAGATTCTGTAAATTAATAATACTCAATAATATTATAAAGTAATAAAATATAATCAATTATAACATATTTTAATATTTAGGGCATTAAATTCAATTTTACTTCTTGAAAAAGATGCATTTTGTGAAATGCCTCTGGCAGTTTTTAAGCAGATGTAAAATTTATATCCAAAAGAAACATTATTAAAATCAATTAGCGACTTCTGTCAATACTGTATACAAGCAATATATAACAATACATTAAAATCAGAATTCAAGGATGAATTTGAAGAGTTATATTTAATGCAAGGGTAATCTTACTTCAGAAGAAAACCATATCCTGCATAACAAAAAACAAGTGTAGAAAAACATGTATGTCAGTTTTTAACATATAAACATAATGTCACATTATTCTGCAACTAATTTATTGTTGGTCTACGTTAGTATACAATATTGGTGATCAAGTTTTGATGATATGACTAAAATAGAGGATATACATGTCCATCATGCTGTGTATCTTATTCCCAGATCATACTTTCCAGATGTAGGATGGATTGTAAATTGGTAAGAATTCAATATTACAAAGAATATAATTCTTAATTAAGTATCTAAAATATTGCTTTATCCTGCATTAGGGTGAATAAAATGTCATCAGCTAGTGCTCAATAAAAACAGAGTATGGGTCATAAATCTGATTTTATGGTTACTGCCAAGATCAATGACAAAATTGATTTTGAAGTTGTCTTCGAATTGTTCAAATCACCATGACTAGCCCAATCTTCTCTTGTTAACAAAGATCTGATCAACCTTGTGATTATGATGAAAGATTCTATTAATAATATATTGTGAAATATGCATTGAATTTGATGTCAGAATATATGGCATTCATGTATTTGGTATATGATCTCAATTGTTTGTTTTATCTCTTCTCTGAAAGTATTGCATAATGATGTGGTAGAATACAGTTTTTGCATATACACAATGGATCTATTGTATGATGGCATTTACAGAATGTATTTAATAGGAGAATATGAATTAGTGCAAAGTCACTTAAGTGTCAGTTTGGTTGAACATGCAATCTATGAGGTTAGCAATCTATCGGTATGTTAATATGTATGGAAATATATTAATACCTATTATATTATTAAATAAAATTATCTTAATTTTTAGAGAATCCTTAAAAAAGATATTGATAGATTGAAATCTATTTCAATATCTATTCAAAAAAATCCATCAGTTTTAACTGAAAAAAGCCTTATGACAAGAAAAACCGTTAGAACTCCAGTAAAAGTAGGTTGAACATATCTAGTATTTTTTTTAAAAAAAAAATTTTTTTTAAAGGGGGTGATGAAGAAAGAAGAAAAGAAATTTTTTTTTAAAATAAAAAACAAAATAACAAAGGAAAAAAAATTAACGAAATAAAAAATGAAAAAAAAGAAATGAGATAGGAAAGACAGACACTGGTCAAAATAGTCCAATTCAGTCAAATTTCGGATTGGCAAATTTGGGCTGAATTATGTCTGAAATCTGGCCAAAATTGGTCAAATGTTTATACCAAAATTTCATATTGAGTGGTACAATTGGACTGCCACTTGACTGACAAAATTTTACTAAAATTAGTTGATTTCTTGCCAAAATTTAAGTTTTATTTTTACCGAAATTTATGCTTTATTTATGTATTTTTATAACTATGCATATAATTTATTCTTTACCAAATTTTAACTAATTTTAATTTCAATTTGTTATATTAAAATACATATTACATTTAATGTATATTCTAAAATCTAAAATCTATATAAAAAATCAAATATCCACAATAAAACAGTTTTCTAAAGCTTTTGAATTGCTATTTGAAAACTTACTAGCATTCAGCTCATAATCTATCATCCAGGAGCCATCCCTAAAGAAAAAAAAGGAAAAGAAATATTAGTAACGTTCCAAAAACAAAAAAAAATAATACCCCCTTCTCAACTTACATTTCCAAGTTCCAGTCCAAAATTCAACAGGTGCCATTAGTAAACCATTCCATAATATTAAATAAAACTAAGATTTGTACTTGTACTTACAAATCTTTGGTTTTTTCCATCTTTCAGAAGCTCACCTGGACCTATAAAAAAAGTGCATGAACGGTTAGTAACTATTCCATAATATTAAAAAGTTAAGATTCGTATATATTTACAAATCTTTATTTTTTCTGTTCTTTAGAAGCCCACATGAACCTATAAAAAAGAAAAAAGTAACATTAAAAAATGTTACTAAAAATGATTTTAAAAAACTGAATCCCTTTTCATTACCATTCATCCAAAGTCCAGTTCATATTCTTCCAGTATTACCTACACGAAAAGAAAAAAAAGTAACATTAAAACATTACTAAAGATGATTAAAAGAAACAAATTCACCCCTTTTACAGTACCTAGTGCTCTGAACGAGTTGAGTCAAGTCAATTTTTGAACCAAATCGTACTCGACTTGGAAAATCGAGTCGAGTCGAGTCTAAAATATAATATTTTTTAGACTCAACTCGACTCAATTTGTAAAAAACATCAACTCAGATCGACTCAAATTGACTCGATTATACCCGAGTGAAAAAAACATTGAAAAAACGTTTTTATAATTTTTAATAAAATAAAATGTTTTCGTAACGTTTCTAATTGTTTTGATAAAGAAACGTTGTGAAAACTTGATAATTTACAGATAAAAAATGGTTTCGTAACATTTTTTAATGGTATTAATAAAAATGTTGCGAAACGGTTTTATTTATACATAAAAACGTTCTTCGCAATGTTTTTTAACTCCATAAACAAAAAACATTGCAGAACGCTTTTATTTACACATAAAAATGTTTTTTGCAAATCGTTTTTTATCTTCATTAACAAAAACGTTGTAAAACGTTTTTTTGTTTATGAATTAATAAAAAAAACGTTTTTTGCAACGTTTTTAATTTTATTAATAAAAAACGTTGCGAAATGTTTTTATTTGATAAAAAATGTAAAAAACGTTTTTTTGCAACGTTTTTTAATGATGTTAATAAAAACATTGCGAAAACATTTTTTATTTAAC
>JADRCO010001038.1:0-23261 GCA_021464525.1 Rhizophagus sp. LPA8_4_AMF
TAAATAAGGAGTGATATGCAGGATCATCATAGCTTCAAGAACACACTATCGCCAACTTGGTCTTGTATTTTGCTTACCGATGTAAAAAACTTGCTGGTCGTGCTTCGTTGCTGAAAACTCCATCAATATTTTATTCGAAAACATTTTTCAGGGATGTTCCTGAAATATTTATTAATAAAGTTTCTTGTTTCACTCAAAAAAAAACTCCTGATAAAACTCTTCTCATATATAAAGAGCTTTCATTATTAAGCTATTTCATTGTATTTACAAATAGAAAAGGAAGTGCTCTATAACGAAATAAAATAATTTTTTTTCTTCCCGAAAATTTTGGACGAGTGATCCTTAGGAAGAGTTTTTTTCCAATAGAGTGAGGTATAGTTTTGGAATATTTAAAAAAAAATTTATCTAGCATTAGATTTAATTAAAAATATTGAGTAACTCTAGATTTTATCTCATGATTTTTATAACAATCAATTAAGCCTATTATATACTAATTCTTCCTTAAAAATTGGAATATTGTATTTAGATTAATACAAGAGATTTGAAAATATTTTTATGAATTCTAATTAAAAAAAATATTGATCATAACAGGTTCTATGATGAGAGCGAAGATATCTTATATAAACAAAAAACGTTTTGAAAAAAAGTGCTATGGAAGAATGTTTATGTAAAAAAATAATCTATTTTTTTTTAAAAAAAAAACATGAAAATTTCAATTACGTGGTATTAAAAATTTAAAATAATTTTTTTTATGAATATTTGATGATTTTATGATAAGTAATATTTACTTTTAAGGTATATACCTATATATTTATGTATATAAAAAATTCTTTATATTGGTGCGGGATTTTACAACATTTATTTTAATGGAATTTAAAATAAAAATTCTAGTTTGAAATAAATTCCGGATTATTAATGCTTGCTCATATTGTCTTAAGGTTACTATGATAGTTAAGCTTTAAAATTTGCAGCGAGTTTAAGTACTAAATTTAGAACCAGAAAAGGCCCAGATAAGGTAGAATAAGTAAAGTTTAACGTACGTGTTGTATTTTTTCTTTAATAGTTCTAATATACCTTATTCTAGAAAACAATATCTGATATAAAGATAGTCTGTAATTATAATAATAAAAATTTTAGAATTCACCAATTCACCTTTGATTTTTATTGACCACTGATTATCAATTAAAATATATTTTAAGATGTTCATTTCCGATTCGCTGCATTCGTCAGATATATTTGATTGGTCAGATTTGCTTGAGTTTGTTTGTGTGACTAAACTTAGACCAATATTTTTTTTTTTTTTGGTTTTTTAGGTCGGACGTGTTTTATAGTAGGACTATAAGGATTATAATTTTGCATATGACCGAAAAAACACAACCAACAGGAAATGGTGAATTTGATCATTTGAACAGGCCAATCATAATCGATCATAGATAGATTCGAGTCAATAATGCTCGAATTCAACGTATATAGATGATCGAATCAACACATGATCGATTACATGTGAAATTAAACGTGATCAAATTTTGATCGACAAAGTTCTTTACTCGATCAAACCATTAAGCATGTACTGTACAGTATGTTTCGTTCACTAAGCATAGATCAGCATAAATGACTAGTATATAACTAACCTAATTGATAATTGTAAAACGAACACCCCTTTTTTTTCCTTTTATTTTTTCATTTTTTTTTTTTTATTTACAATATGACTTGTTCAAAAATACTTCCAGGAGATATACCTGAAATAACAAGTAAAATCATACAATATTTACAAAATGATTATTTAGCACTACATTCATGTATTTTTGTTAATAGATTATGGTGTCGTATAGCAATTCCATTATTATGGGAAGACCCGTTTTCAAAGAAAGTGAATCTTCCTAAAAACCATAATATTTTCGAAATTTCCTTACACAAATTAAATGAAGATGATAAAGCACAATTAAACAAATATGGAATTAATAATGAATCATTCTCTTTGAATACATTATTTAATTATCCTAGTTTTATTAAAAGTTTAAATACTTTCTCATTTGTTTATTCTATTAGAAAATGGATTGGAACTTTATATAGCAATCAATCTACACAATTTTCGAATTTGTTAAACTTTGCTTCTTTGTTATTAATTAAAATATTTATTCAAAATAAAGTTAACTTGCATACCCTTGAAGTTGAAATTTCCAGTACTATAAAGATTACAAATAGTGAATGTTTAAATTCTATTATCAGATTAATCCTAAGAAATCCAACCTTCATTTATAACGTTAAAAATTTGAAGTTTCATCTTAATAATGCAATTTTAAATATTGACCTTTTAAATTACTTATATTCACATTGTAATTCAATTTCAACACTTCATTGTCAAAAAAATATTCATCATAGAAAATTTTTAACTGAAGAATATCTGACACAAATTATTAATTCACAACAAAACCTTAAAAGAATTTTGTTTGAAGAGAAAGCATATCCCTTAACCATTTTAATGAATTCTAATTGTGCAAATACTTTAAAATCTATTGTATTCTATAAAATTAATTTTTTAGATATCCATTATTTATTAGAAGTATTTGAGCAATTAAATGCTTTAGATTCTATTCATTTCATTTATTGTTCTTCTTTATATTCCAAAATTTCTCAAATTAATGATTTAACCAAACCATTTAAATTAAGATCTTTGTTTGTTAATGAAATTCACTCAATTGATTCTTTAAAATTTTTATTAGAAAAATCTGGTGATTATTTAGAAAATATTGGAATTAAATCAATAAGTTATAAATTACAACATCAATTTATTCAATTTATTAAAATTTATTGTACAAAAATTAAATATTTTGAATTACTTGAATTTGATAATCAAAATATTTATCCAGCATTTGATTTAATTAAAAATGTTAATCAAAATCTTAGTTATATTTCTATTGATTCTTGTCAATTTAATTATTCTCAATTAAATTATGATATTGAACTTAGTTCAATTATATTGCAAAAATTAGGACAAATGCTTCCTTATAGATTAGAATATTTAAATTTGACTCTTAAGTTTGAAATAAATAATTTGGAATTATTTCTTAAAAATTCTCAAAATACTTTTATTAGAAAATTATTAATTAAAAATAAGATTTATAATGAAAGTCAAGATATTTTACCTTGTATTAAAGAATATATTATGAAAGAAAAAAGGGTTAGATATTTAGCTATAGAAGATGTTTTCTTTAGTGGAATAAGGAAAAATCTGTTTTCTTTAAAAAATGAAGTAAAGGAGTTTCAATTACATAATATTGAAGTTTATAATTATAACGATTTATTTACTAAGAATTATGATTATATAAAGGAAATGGATTATTAATTGTTTAACAATTATTTGTATAGAAATGTTTAAAATGTATATCAAATTATTTTTATAAATAAAGTCATTATTTTATAACGGATTATTAAATATTTTTTTTTTGTTAATTTTAATTGTGATTAAAATATTTACTTAAAGATTAATAGGCCAAGGTATGTTGAGGTCTACACCATCACTTACCACTAACCCACTTCATTCATAAGCAGCAAGATTAATATCGCTAGTTTACCCATATTTGTTATTACGTTCACTAAACCTGTCTCGCTTAAAACTCATCTGGGTCGACCCTACCCTTGTTAAGCACAAATAAAAGATAAATGTTTTTAGGTTCCATAATAAAAGCAAGAACAGTTTGACCCGAATTAAAAAACAATGTGCGAACATGCACAATGTCTTTATTTACATTTTTTTCATCAGTTTTCATCTGGATTTTAATTACCGTAATTACAGTATAAGAAAAAATATTAATGGTCGTCAACTATACTTACACGGACATGCAGTGACAGAATATAATTGGACATAGAAATCCAATTGGACAATGTCTATATTCTCCAACCGGATGTGATAGCTCTGATATGATCTTTACAAGTAAATCATTCCCATTTTTCCATATTCATTATGTACAGAATTCACTTTTTTTTAGGAATTACTCATGATATAAAATATTCAATACTCATGGTATAAATACCCATGATGCAATCCATATTAGTTATGTTTATACTATTTTTCGAAGTACCTAACTACCTATATTATTATAAACTACAGATCAAAAGTCTATTTTATTACATGTCACGATGAATCCAGAAAGCTTTTTACAAGTATATATACTTTTCTCTAAAAAATACGTTTTATCTATTTACAGAAAAATATATTCAATATGAAATTTTCCTTAAATTTTTTATTTCTAGCGAGATTTTTGAAAATTCTTTCTTAGTTGATATTGCCGATAAAATCGTTGTTTCTGATAATAAAAACAATATTCAAATCGATTGTGATAGTATTCTAATTTCGCATATCAAGTCTCTTGTCTTTAATAAAAAAAGTTATTAAACTTAAATCACTTAATATTAACAATTCAGACAGTCTGAACCCTTGGAAAGTCAACGGTACAAGGGTTGAAAGTAGCGAAAGTAAAAGAATTTTCTACCGAAGATGACATCAAAAGTAATCTTGGAGGTGCTCTTATGATACCTTGATACTTTCTTAGCAGTTTTTTTACTTAAGGATGATTTGAAAACAACGTGATCATAACAGATCATAGTCTTTTAAATAAATAAAATCCAAATTAAGAAGTGTATTAATAATTAATAACTTTTATTAATCACTAATTACCTCATAATTTATCTCCTAATAAAAAAAAAAAATTAATAGTTGTCTAATAATTTATTTTATTTTTATTTTTAAATCTCAGAGTAAAGAGGTGTCAGTAACGACCACAGAAACTTTACAAAAAGCTCGAAAGTAGTACTAAATAACTAATCAACCAAGCCGTCCTAGAGCGACTTCACTCAGGTAGAGATATAGGGTGGTACCTCCTTAGAGGTTACCACCCTACACCCATCCTCAACCTACCCTACTTAACGGTAGGTGCGATGCATTGGTCGTCTATACTCCCAGCAGTCTACATCATCTTAGACTGCAATGTATTCAAGGCTCCATACAAATTGGTTGACCACCCCACTTGGTGGTAGATGTCCCCGGCAACATCTTTTATCCTATACAGGCCTCATTCGGGTACCAAGATGTATCGTACAAGACCTCTTGAACCATCTGGCAACGTTCTATTTGGTACTAGTCGCCCTCCGGACGCGAGAACCGAGTCAATGACCGTTTCTAAGGACTCCGCCATACCAGTCTACCAATGATCACATCTACCACCTCACCATCGTAGGCATCATTTCAGCTCCCCTTACGGGTACGGGATCTTCAACGCAATTGGTAGCTGCGCACGCAGTGATATTCTTTTTATTCCGTAGGCTGAACGGATCGAACCTGCGTCCTATAAATAACTAATAATGAAAAATTTGAGCTAACGCACATGTTTTCATGTGTTTTATTATAGGCATTCCAAATTTA
Source organism: Rhizophagus sp. LPA8_4_AMF (assembly GCA_021464525.1). Classification (NCBI taxonomy): domain Eukaryota; kingdom Fungi; phylum Glomeromycota; class Glomeromycetes; order Glomerales; family Glomeraceae; genus Rhizophagus; species Rhizophagus sp. LPA8_4_AMF. The sequence goes on from JADRCO010001038.1 coordinate 5,423, forward strand.
GTTACTTTTACATTGTAATTCATCATTTTTTTTAAAAAAAAAAAAAATAAAGTATCGTAATCACATAATACATTGCATCTTTCAATTTGTTTCATAGTCATTGATCAATTATCATTTGTCAAAATTTTTTTTTATCACCATTAGCGTGACAAATTGTAAATCCTAAAATCTTGCCTAGAAAGAACAATCTCGTCACGTAGGATGTGACATTTAATTTATTAGCGATTGATTCGCTCGATTTGCAAATTTGCGATAAATCAATTAATAAACAAATAATAAATTTTTTTTTTTTTTAGTAAATTAATAAAAGTAAACAATATATTCATTTATGGTAAAAATATATAAATTTAGGAAAAAAATAATTTTTTTTGAAAATTAACCTAACAAGTTTCGATGGTTCTTAATAAAAAAAGATATAATAACGTTTAACATTTGCAGTTATTATATTTTCTGGTTTCATATTAATAAGATGCAATGATTTTGTTATCTGACATGTTCCACTGACCGTGAATATTGGAGTAATAATAAATACTTATTTATATGATTGAAATAATTTTATTAATTTTATTAAATTTATTATTAACGTTAATTTAGTAATAATCATCATATGAATCATCTTCTACATACAAATTACAAGTTCTCTTATGAGATGAATCTCCATTTCTTACAATCTCATCATAATCAGCAAGACACCTATATAAATTTAGTTTAAAATAAAATTAAATTAATAAAAGTTTATATTATAAAATAAAGCAATATTTTCACAACATATGCCTAATTGAAACTTACAACCAACAGAATTCATGTTTACAAGTTTTAACAGTACAAGTCATATGGTCACATCCTCCATTTTTAGTAATTCTTACGCCACATTTGGGACATGGCTTAGTCTCTATATTGAGTAAATGTTGAGTAGCTTTGTCTTCGCCTAATTTTCTACGATCATATTCACTACAAGTTAATCCCTCATGCCAAGGAACATCGTGAGTATAACAGTATTTTTTGCCGCAAGCTTCACATGTCATTATAGGTGAGTTGTCTATTATTAAAAGAAAATTAATATCATTAATTTTTCTTTTAAAAATTAATTCAAATGATCGTTATTAGTACCTCCTTCAAAATTAATTTGACCGGCACCACATCTAGAATTTTTACACCATCTAAATTCTGGCAATTTGCTTAACGTTTGAGTAAGCGATAATTTATCATATCTTTCAAATACTTGTTTACTAGCGATTCTTTTTACATCCCCATGTTGCATTTCTTTTTTACAGCCGGAAGACGGGCAATAAATTTCGATATTACCCTTACTTTCTAACTGAGTTTTAATATGCTTATCAACACATATTTTACAAACATCTAATTCATGATTACAGTCTGCAGTTACTTGTAAGAATAGGTGCGTTGGAAGACGTTCAAAACAAATTTGACATTCTTCTTTCATCGTTGGAATTGTTAAAATGATATTTCGAAGAGGAAGAGTATTATTTGATTCAACAACAAAAAAGGTTTCACCTTACAAATATGTACGACAAATGATTTTTCCATAAAAATCACTATAAGATCATGATGCCAATAATTTTGCTCATATTCGGCACGTTTACACCATTTATTGCCGAATATCATTATAGATAGTAGAGTTTGGAACCGGTTAAGACGGTTAACCGGTTAAAAATGGTTAATTTATTCGGTTAAAATGCAGATCATGCAGATTGTAGTCATTTTTCATATGGCAGACATTTCTATATCAAAAGTCTGCTAATTTCGGCAGGGGGACCTGAGCAGATCCCCGACAGCAGGTCCCTGCTGCAGTTTGCAGGCTTGCAACAGATGGGTGTTACACAAGCAGATCGGCAATAAAATTTCCTTTTACATCTTACCGAAATCAAAAAATGAATTTGGTAATAAATTTCCAAAATTTTGGGTGATATTGGGATGTAGGATAATATTCATGTTTATCACAATATTTTAAATACACAAAAATTTTTTAATGCAAAAAGCTGGAGATAGAAATCATAAATTGCATTGATTAATAGGCTACAGTATTTTACGAAATGAGGTTATTGGATAATATATTATAATATTACCAAATTGCGAAAAAGATGATAATAATTTAAAAAAATTGTCTTTATTTTGGTTTTAATTCTCCGTCCAAAAATTATTTAGAATTTGTCTGGAATTTGTACCTAGAATTTATCCTATTTTATTATGCAATAATGTTATTGATTTCAATCACATTATTTACAAAATAAAAAAACGTTATTTATTGTTACTTTCAATTAAATGATATTTTACACAAAAGTTAAATAAAATACATTAAAAAATCAAATTATTTAATAACAAAGTATTATATAGTGTTTTCGTATAATACTTTCGAAATTATTTTTTATGATGACTAGGTAGATTTGTCGTGTAATATTTACATGGTATTTTTGTAGTGGATATATAGTTGATTTGTGGTGGATTTGTGAAAACAATAATTGTGGTTATTTTTTGTCATATGTTTGGCGTACACCATTTTAAAAATTTAATTATTTTAAGGATATTCTTCTTGAGATTAACCAGATTGCTTATATGTTTCGAAATTTTTTTACATAAAAAAAATTCGTTCCAGTACATAATATTTTTTTTTTATGTTGAAGTTTTTTTTTGAGAAATTATTTATTTTATTTTATGATATTTTAAACCGTTATATATTTGTATTTTATTCTATTTTAAAAAAATAAATTTCAATAATTTTATCATTATAAATAAAAATTTATTTTTTATTAGAAACGCCGGATTTCTTTCTTCTCCAGAGTCCTGGAAATTTGGGCGAACCTGGAAGGTATATTACAATAATTCTATATATTTTGTATACGGATCCATTTTTAAAAAACCAATATATACGGAATATACACATAAATTTTCAAGAACATTATAATTATATTGCACCATTTTTTACATAAAAAATTACAATTTTAGTGAATTTAGTAAAATCAGCTCTGATCAGTGATAGGATGCCATTTGGATCATAAATAAGTACTGAATTACTTAAGAAACTATCCAAATTAATCAAAAACCTATAAAAAAATAAAAGGAAATGGTTAATGCGTTTCCGAAATCGAAGCTGATATCCTAAACTAAAAGCCTAAAAGCCTACAAAAAAATGAAATAAACGTTAGATAACGTTTCAATTAAAGAAAAAACAAAGTTTCGTAATTTTGTGAAACTTACCAACCCGATCCCAAAGCCTTGAACCTACAGGAAAGAAATGAAAAGAAACGTTAAAATGTTTCTAATAAAAAAAAATCAAATAATATTTCGTAATAATAGTTACGAAACTTACTCCACCGCAGTAACATGGGCAGAACTATAAATGATCGGGAATTTTTTATATATTTTATTTTTAATTTTATTTTTTAATTTCAGAGTAGAAAAAGTGACAGTAATGACTACATACTGTATAAACTTAAAAGGCAATTTTTACATATAATTACTGCGCACACATGTATACATGATTACGTAACTAAAATAATCGTGAGTCATCTGAGTCATCTTGTGCCCACATTGATCATGCATAAATTTGTTTGATTACGACATAAAAAAAATCCATACCCATATTTTTCTTCTTTCCCTCTTACACTTTCTGTTTCCTATTCCCTGTCTTCTCTCTGCTCGCCCTCTTACTCTCTCTCACTCTTCTCTTTCTTCCCTTTTACCTTCCCTTCACCTTTCCTTTTCTTTCCTCACTCCGCTCCCTTCACTTCCTCTTAATTCTTTCTTCTCTTTATTTCCTTCACCACTTCCCTTCCCTTATCTCGTTCATATTTATTTCATTCCTTACTTTTTCGGGCACTTTTGTTGGAGCAGCATGATGCTATGCATGGGTGGGAGCATGGCATGCTTACTTTGTAAGCCTGTGGGTACCAGCTTTGCTGCAGTCTCACGGTAGGGCTGGCTGGGATTTTTGGGGCGGTATAGTACTATGCGAGGGTTGGAGCATAGGCGCTTACTTTTTAGTAAGCTCGTGGGTGCCAGCTTTTGCTGCAGTCCTACGATAGGACCGGTCGGTTGTGGAACGGCATGGTGCTATGCGTAATTTTTATGGGAGGAGCATAGTGCACTTCTTAGGAAGTCCCTTTGTGGTAGGGCCGGAGTTAATATAATTAATATAATAATAATGAAAGTATTAAGATTTTATGAACATCAATTAATTACCTTTCAGTTAATAATTATTGTTTATTATTGTTTGACGCGTATTGCAAATAATGTTTCAAAATAAAAAAAAACCGATTAATTAAATTTTTTTTAATCTAAGAAAAAAAAAATGTAATAATAGATTTATGGTTTGCAACACGATCTAATGCCGTAGAGAATCCTTAACTTTAGACGGAATTTAGACTCTTATCCCAAATCGAGGTATATTAGTGTATAAGATTTAATATTATAACGAAACGATTTTTTTTTTATATGTTTTCGCGCTTTTCTCTCCATTTGCTGTAGATTTCGCTTTGAAAAATTGGGTTATTTTTTTTTGTTATAGACGATTGATTAATATCGCTATTGTGTAACAAGTTTATTATTTTATTATTATGATTGAAATAATTTTTAAATACACGTATAAGATATAGTGAAGTATTATTTGCTGAAAACTTATAATAAGAATGTGTCAAGAATATATTAGGCTTAAAGAAGACACTTGCCAATGGCTTTGTTAAAATTTACATAGAATTTTTAGGTTTATATTTTTATATTTTTTAATAGTTTAATAATAATAAAATAATAAAAATGTATTTGGAAATAAATTATTTAATAAAAATTCTATTAGAATAAGTAAATTATACAATATATTTTATTTATCAAAAATCAATAACAAAATTTTTATTTAAAATAACGTTTCAAGAAGTCAAATGTTATACAAAACAAACCTAACCAATAACTAACCAATAAAACTTGTCAAATATCTATACACCCACTTTAGGTTAGCAAATTAGCAAATGCAAATCATGATCAGCATAAATTTCGGAATATCTCCGAAAAATTATCGTATTACGTATTACAGAAAAAAAAACTTTAAATAATTTAACCTAATTCGATAATTCAAAACAAAATACCAAACCCTTTCCTTTCTTCGTTTACAATATGACATGTTCAAAAATTTTTTTAGGAGATTTGCCTGAATTATCAAGTTTAATTATACAATATTTTCAGAATGATTTTTCAACATTATATTCGTGTATTTTGGTTAATAGATTGTGGTGTCGTTTAGCAATCCCATTATTATGGGAAGATCCATTTTCTATTCCTACCAAAAATCGTCGTTTTATTGAAATTTATTTATATAATTTAAGTGAGGATGATAGAGCGCAAATAAATCGATATGGAATTGATAATGATATAATTCCTTCGAATACATTATTTAATTATCCTAGTTTTATTAAACGTTTTAATACATATAAATTTTATCACTCTATTAGACAATGGGTTGTTGACGAAAGACAATCCTTCAATTTAATAGAATTAATTATTTTGTTATTAATTAAAATATTCGTTCAAAATGAAATTGATTTACATACCTTGGAACTTGATATTGAAAAAACAGATCTGGATATTGGATATTTTGAATCTGCATTTAACTTAATCTTACAAAATCCAAATTTCATTCATAATATCAAAATTTTAAAACTTAATTGTAGTTATGATGAAAATATTGAAGAATTTTTATCACAAATAATTAAATCACAACAAAGTCTCAAAAAAATTATATTTAAATTTGATATACATAATTTATATAGTATAAAAAATTCCAATTGTTCAGATACATTAAAAATTATTGTATTTCATGGAATTGATTTTAAAAATATTATGAATTTAAACCAAATTTTTGAACAATTAAATGTTTTAGATTCTATTCATATTATTTATTGTTCTTTAAATCCTAGAATTATTAAACAAATTTTTAATATAACGAAACCATTTAAATTAAAAACTTTATTTGGAATATTTGAAATTGGATCATTATTATTATTATTACAAAAATCTGGTAATTATATAGAAAATATTAGAATTGAAACAACAACGAATAATATATTATTACAACAATCATTTGATTTGATTAAAATTTATTGTACAAAAATCAAACTTATTGATTTATATGGATTTGAACATCAAGATTTTAATTTAATCTTTGATTTGATTAGAAATATTGATCAAAATCTTAATTATCTTTCTTTTGATATCACTAAATTTCCTTCTGATTATTCATATTATGATTTTAAATTTAGTTCAATTTTATTACAAAATTTAGGACAAATTCTTCCTTATAAATTAGAATACTTAAATTTAGTTATTAAGATTAATGCAAGTGATTTTAAAATCTTTCTTACAAATTCTCATAATACTTTTATTAGAAAATTATTAATTCAAAATATGACGTATGATAAAAATGAGGATATCCTACCTTATATAAAAGAATATATTATGAAAGAGAAAAGGGTTACATATTTGGCCATGGAAGATATTTTACCTAAAGAAAAAAAGAAAAGAAAAAGAAAAAATAACTTGTCTTCATTACAAAATGAAGTGAAAGAATTTCAATCATATAATATTAAAGTTCAAAATTATGATGATTTATTTATTAATTTTTGTAATTTAATAGATTAATTGATCATTTTTAAGATAGTAAATTATGTAGAATTATTTTATATTGTTAAATAAAAAAATTTCTTTATTATCTCATACGATTATCATGAGTGAATTACAATAGCTATTACAATGGTGTGTTTCTTAAATTATCGCCGTTTTCAAAATGTGTCTGCAGTTATACTTGGATAAAAGAAAACCGATAACTGGACGATAATAACCGGACGTTAACTGAACGATGACGGGCGTTAACTGGACAAGGCGTACATCTATGGTATTGTTAAAAACATTACTACAAATGTTAAATCTCAACTGTCCTTTTTCTTTTATTGAAAGTAGAGGCTGGACCCGTCTAAAAAAATCTCTACCCGGGTCACCTGGCAGATGGACCCGCAGGTCACCCAGGTGAAAGTCAGATCAACCCAACCCGTCAACCCACCCGCTACCCACCCGTAATTCATATAAAAATTACTTTATTTTTAAAACTTGTAAAACATTTATAATTATATATTAATTTCTTTTGTTATATAATAGCTTTATTATGATCAAAAAAGACAAATTTTTTATATTTCAAATATTATTAACTCCAAGCTTACAATATATTATTGATCAATAAAAAAAATTTAATCAACAACAGGTGACTAAACAGGTGACCTGACGGGTAATCTGCCAGGTTGACCTGACGGGTTGACCCACCTGCCTCCACCCGGGTGGAAATTATTACCACCCGGATACCTGCCCACCTGCGGGTAACCCGGGTATAATCCAACCCGGGTCCAATCCCTAATTGAAAGTTACAGTAGTAGAATTTCCATTATTAACGGTACTAGAAAAATTCCATCATATAACATATTCAGGTTACGCGCGTAATAATAAAATTGAAACTTTCTTACTAGAGGTTGATGGAAACTGATGGCGCATTGTAAAATACCTCAGGTGTCGATTTGCATCAGGTGATGACAAATGTGTATCAGATATAGATTGATTCCCGAACGCGTCACTTGCCATTGGTAACTTTTTTATTATTATCGCAGTTTTCAGACGATTACAGAACGATTACAGGACAACGTTGTCTAATTTTGTCCGATAATCGTCCTGTAATCTAATAATTTCTTTATCAGATGATCTATGGGGGTAGCACAATTTTGAAAAGCGCAATAAATAAATTTGTTTATAATATTACAAAATGTGTAAACGCTTTATTAATGTGTATAATTTATTGTGATATACTAGAATATCTCTTTTACTATCGTTGGTTACAGGTGGCGTGTGTCAGGTATCAATCTGACGCACGCACGTCAGCTATCACTTAACGATGCAAGGTTAACACTCGAAGTTTTACTGTAAATAATTTCTTCGAAAATAATGACAAAAATACTTATTTATAACAATCAAAATTAACTTCCTTTATTTATTATAATAATATCACATTTTAGTAACTAAATTCCATCTATTTTAATTATCCCAACTTATAATGAATAGAAAAATCACTATTGATAAAACTAATACATTTCGTTTACAAATTTATAAACTTGAATATAAAAATCATCAAAATTCACAATTTTAATATTATGAGATTCAAATTCCTTTATATCATCTTCAGAAACATCATCATCAATAGCCAAATATCTTACTCTTTCCTTTTTCATAATATGTTCTTTTATATAAGGCATTAAATCACCATCTTTCATCAAATTTTTGATTAATAATTTTTTAATAAAAATATTTCGAGTTTTGAATAAAAAAGTATTAAAATCCCTTGCATTAATCATGAGACTTAAACTTAAATATTCTAATTTAGGAGGAAGCATTTCTCCTAATTTTAGAAATATATTTGAACTAAGCCTAATATCATTACTTGATATATGACTATATCTACAGAATTCTATACAAAGGCAATTAAGAGATTTCCAAAAACTTTTAATTAAATTTAATGTAGGGAAAGTAATTTGATTATTAATTCTACGTAATTCAAAAAATTTAATCTTTGTACACTGATTTATAATTGGCTCAAGTTGTCCCGATTTATACATCGATAATTCAAGTCCAATATTTTCTAAGTAATCACAAGATTTTTGTAATAATGAATCTAATAATCTAATAAAAACTTTTTCTTTCATAAATAACGATTTCAATTTAAATGGTTTAGTAAAACTCATGATTTGTTGAATGAATTCAGAATTTAAATTATAACAATAAAGAATATGAATCGATTCTAAAACATTTAACGATTCAATCGCTTTTAATTTCACATTTTTAAAATCAGTATCAAAAAATATAATTTTGTTTAAAGTATTTAAACAATTAGAATTTGTAAATAATGAAATTGAAAGATTCATTGGATTATTTTCTAAAGACATAAAATCATTAAAACTAATATTTTCAAATGAAATATTTTTGAGATTTTGTTGTGATTTAATTATTTCCATTAAATATTCATCAATTTTATTACATTCATCATAATCCATTACTGCCATTTGAAAATAGAATGATTCTAAATTTTTCATATTACAAATAAATTTTAGACATTCTAAAAGTAATTCAAAAGAAACGAGTGAATCGTTATTAATCACATCAAGTTCAAAAGTATGTAAATTTACTTCATTTTCCACAAATAATTTAATTATTAAATCACAAATTATTCTCTCAACATTGTCAGAATTCGTAATTCGATTAGAAAGTTTTTCCACGTTTATAAATGAGTTAATTGAGCAAATAAAATTCTTTGCATTTAAACGTTTAATAAAGCTAGGGTAATTAAATAATGTATTCGAATATGGATTACTTTTGTTCCAATAATTATTCAATTTATCTCTATCATTATCATTTAATCTACGTAAATAAATTTCGATGAAATTAAAACCAAATGGGTCTTCCCATAATAATGGAATTGTTATTCGAGACCAAAATCTATTAACTAAAGCACATGAATGTAACGTTTTATAATCATTACGAAAATATTGTATGATCTCATCTGTTAATTCTGGTAAATCTCCTGAAAATAATTTTGAACATGCCATATTATAAAGGAGAGAAAGGGAAAGGAGGGCGTTTTTAATTTTACGTCAGAAATGGCTAATTTTTATACATTTTTCTGCCGAAAATGTAACACATGTTTCTAATTTGGTAAAGTTGATCGTCAACCAATTGAAATGTACTACATTACATTTTTGATCGACCAAGTACCGATATCGTATATTTTTTGCGACACACATTTTTTTATCAGTATTTAAAATAAAAATACATTAAATATTACAAAGAAACTAAAGAACGTTATATTTATTCTTTTTTCGCTTGTAATCTATTTAATCTGTTTGATATATAAATCTTCAGAATATAACAAAGGGCTTTATACTTTGACAATTAATCGGATCGCGTGACATTTCCGCTTGCCTCTCCGCGTAAAAAAATTAAATCCATTTTATGGCGTTATTTAGCGGTCAACTTATTCAAAAAGTTTTAACGAAATCCGTCGCTTTCCTCTAGCGAGCGCGACAATGACGCAAAATCATGTGAACTGGAGGAGAAAAATACGGAAATTAGAAATTGAGGTAATAGAGAAGGAACAAATCATAGTAGAGGATAAGTCAAATAATAATACGAATAAAAGAATTTAGAAACCAAAATTAGAAAGTTAGATGGTGGGGTAACATTAAAAGAACAAATGATAGCTGAGATGAAAGAGAAAAATGCCAGGAAGAGTAATATGGAAGTCGTGGACTTTGAACGAAATAAGAGTGTTGAAATGAGTTTACCTAACAAAATAGTAAGGACGACTTAGTGAAACAAAAGAAATAAATGCCACAAAAGCAACGGAAAAACAATCGGAATAAGACGGCTACACAAATCCGAAAGATAGACGGATCGTCGAATTTCCCGGTGAAAAAATGACATCTGACAGTATCTAGATCAACATTTCACGTGACTTGACTTTTTATGACCTTCCGTCTTTCCGTGGTACTGGAAGGACGAGGAAATTTACGAAGCACTGAAGACGGTAGGATATATAGAGAGTTTAAGTATCAAACGAAATTTTAAATACAAAACAGTTTCGACGTCAATTTGTCTATCAAAAGAATGCGACATGAAATTAAATATAATGTCAGTTATACAAGAAAAACCCGTATTTATTATTTTAGGATGTTTGATACCAAACTGTCGGTACAAGAAATTAAGAAGATTTATCGCTGGCAAGCCGTCAAAAAGTTACCGACAAAGCAAGTCATGACATTATAAAAGAACACATCAAGGATTATGGCGGTCATTTCGCTAAGATAATCAAGATTAACAAAATTAAATACATCTTGATTTATTTCAACAACGAAAAAAGCCATTTATAATTCTGCGATGAAAGATGATTTGGGATCGGATCTGCAGTTAAAGAGTCGAGATGAACTAGTTGGACCAGATGGGAAGTTTAAGATCCGGGGTGCACGACGAATTATAAACAAAAATCAAAATCTCGCTACGCCTCATTCTGAGGACGACAAATTTTTTGACGCGAGAGATAATTTGGGCGCCACGTTGGGTACTTCATCTGAAATAATTAAAATTTTAATAAATTAAATGAAGAATTTAGTAATAGGATAAATAGTTTAGATAATGGAACGAAGATCAAGATTCAGATCACGAAAATATTGATATTATAATAATAGAAAAAGGATAGTCAAAACCCAGGGTAGTAGGGAGGAGAGTGATTAATCATCCAATAAAGTAGATATTGTATACTTTCCCTATTTTTTTTAGCAATTAGTACAGGTAAAGTATATTTCGAAATGTAATTTTATCTTTCTTTTTGTTGTAGATAGAATTTTAGATAGATACTTTATTTAACGGATGTATTTAGTTACGTCTACATCGTAATAAATTAAGATCTAGTAAATATTACGATATTAATAAAGTTTTTATAAAAAAAAAAAGAAAAAAAATTAAATTTCTTAAAACGCGATATCTCGTGTGATCGAAATTCAAATTAGTGATTTTTATTCACAAGATTTATATTATTTTAACAGATTTAATATTCTTCGTCTTGATTTACAATGGTTACCTTTCCCTAGTTATGTTGAAATGCAGTATTTTTATCCGACGAAGATCTTCTTAAGAATCTTTGGATGTTGTACTGTAATTGATAAATACTTAAAATATAAAAAAAAACAGGTAAAATTAGTGTAATGGTCTTCATGCTGATATACGAAGAAACACCAACAATTCAGCCTACCGGTTTAAAAGGTTATGCATCTCCGGAAAAAAATAGTTGAGATAGTGAAAGAATTGAGGGAAGAAGATTCACCAAAGAAACCATAGGATCTGCATCCACGTACCATTTGATTGCGAAGACAACGAGGTAAAGGAAACAGGCCAATCCGTCTTGGAAACGAAATCTTCTGGTGAAGTGAAGCGGAGGAAAAGAAACGCAACAAAGTAACAAGATACCGACGCGAGAAGATATTCAATAAAAATATAAGAGTGAATCGGAATGCTTGCCGAGAATTCCAAAAGGCGCGTTGTTTTCGTTAGACGATGTGGAACACAAATCCGCGCAGGAGCGTTCAAGATTAGATAAGCATATTGGATTGGGAATTAATTATGTAGATAGGTATACGAATTAATTGAATTACATAAATTATATGTAAATTAGTTTGTATTGAAGATGGTAAGGAACGATATACTGGGAATATATAGATAGAGATATACGTAAAAACCTCAAAATTAGATTAGGTACTAAATTTTTCGTCTGTATTTGTATATAACAGTATATGGCGTTAATTCATGTGTTTTAATTCTATGTATTTTGGTGTTAGTGGTAATTTCACTAATTTGTGTTATGATAACAATCAATAAAGAAATGTGTTTACCTTCATGCTGATACTTTACTGGCGGACGCATTGATTGATTTCTTTTATGACAATTCTAAATGATGTAAATTTAATTCAGGAAGGAATTCAATGACTCTGAAGAGAAAGAATTTAACGCTAGTTTCTTAATCCTTACAGAATATGATTACATTTTTTAGCTACGATAGCTTTATTCATGTTTAAATTTTAATAAACAAATGAACGATGAAAGTTTTCGAAAAGAAAATTGTGTTTAAAATAAATATTGCATATCACATGATAATGCGGAAGTTAATACCGACTGGTTTACCGCCATCGACTTTATAAATTAAATTTATTGTCACGTGATTTTGAATTCGGATAATGAAAAATACTGGAGTTTTAAAACCGGGAGTAATTTCTTTTTTTAGCTTACAAAATCTATTCAAGGCTTTCATTCGCACTTATATTTTTGATACTAAACCAAAAGCCGAAAGCCCGAACTATATTTTTTTTTTAGCGTTGTCATGTGAAGGTTACCTTGCAGTTACTGCATATTAATTTCTCTAAAGAATCTTTGTGAAATAATCAGAAAAATATTGACAGGTAATGAATGATTAAAATATTAAACGTGTATATTTTATTAAAATATATCGATATAATAAATATAAAATTTTCTTTGCCAAAACAAAATATTAACGTATAACTTACTCTTGTTAATGAGTATTTTGGTTTTTTTTTAATTAATGAAATCATTGTCTAATTTAACCTATTTTAGTCACATTTTAAATGCTTATCATTAAATTATTATTTTACAAGATATCGGCTATCAACGAGAATTTCATTGTGTGTGATGTTGATCCTATGAATTTTAATCGCTAATATTTATTCTTTAAAGAATACCCCTGCTTCGTTCTAACAACCAAATATGGATTAGTGATTAAGTTGATGCTAGCCATATTTATCCCGTGAACCCGGGTTAACTTTCCCGAAATTTCGATATTTGTTCATCAAACAATTTCCCAATCATTTCAATAAAAAAATTATAACGTTTATATTTAAAAACAATCTTCAATCAATAATAATATTAATCTCTTTATTTTTCTATAATGGAGTTTAATGTGATACTGCAGAATTAATAAATGAAAATATTCTTTTATCGAAATTAGGTTATATTAAGCTATTTTCAATGAAATCTTAACACGTCCGTTATATATAAATACAGTTGGCTGGAAAATATACCAAAGTAGACCCATATTTTCCTCAAATAAATTCCCAATTATATACTGTACGTGGCTAAAAAAAAAATGGATAAGAGAACATATAGTAGAATTCCCAAAAAATGTGGCAAACTCACTCAAAAAAAAGCGATTACAATTACCGAAGATTTAGACAAAGCCCAAATTAAAAAGGTATTTATAACTAGTAACACTTGAATGTTCCAGGTGGTACTTTATGATATTGAAACATAATCATCAATCATTACGATAGATTTTTAATCTCTTCGATTATAACGGAAATGGTGGCCTTTCCCTCGCTGAGATTGATAGAGCTATCGTTGAACTTTATCCACATCTCGCATATGATGACACTGCTAAGACTGCCATCATCAAAGAAGCTCAAAAAATCGCTAAGAAATCAAATGTTTGTCTTATTTCATCGTTTTCATTTACATATGTGATGCGAACTAAACGTTAATATTTTACTGTGCTAAATTTTCTAGGATGGTTTTATCAACTTTAAAGATTTCAATTATTTTATTGATTATCTTCATGATTACTGTAAGAAAACAGTTATTTCTACTGAAAAATTAGACGAAGCTCAGGTCAAGGAGGTAACTAAAATCACTTTTAAGATAGTGTTATGTTATCTTTAAAAATATTGATTTCATTTCCACTACCGACGATAGGCATTTGATTTCTATAGCAACGAAGGTGTCTTACCTCTTGTCGAAGTAAATAAAGCCGTATTGTTACTTTATCCACACCTTAAAAAAGATAAGTCTGTCATCATGCAGGCTTATAATGAAAAAGTACCTAAATTTTCACAGGTAGGATTTTTGTAAATGTGCTTTCATCTTTTTAATTTACATATTGAAACTAAAATTCACCTTTTCCAAATTTTATTAGGGTGATTTTATTAATTTTAAAGAATTTAAATATCTCATCGATGCTCTTCATTACTATAACGAGAAAGCAGAATTCACTACCAGAAAACTAAGCAAAAATCAGGTCAAAAAGGTATCTAGAAACATATTTTCGTGATAGTCTTTTCGTAACCTTAAGATAAACTTATATATATATTATTTATATGATAGATTTTTGATGTATTTGATTATAATAATGACGGTACTCTATCCTACGATGAAATCAATAAAGCTGTTGTTAAACTTTATCCACACCTCTCAATTGATGAGTCTGTTATCGTGCGTGCCTACAAAGCTGCTGATGTTTCACGGGTTCGTTGAAAATTAGTTTCATTATTTTAATTTTATCGCTTAACGTACTCATCTTTTCTAATCTTTTAGGATGGCGTTATTGATTTCAATGAATTTGGACGTCTCATCGATCTTCTTCATTACTACAATGAATTGTCCTGTATATTTAAAAGACTTGACGTAGATAATAATGGACGTATTGATTTTGAAGAATTCAAAAAAGGACATGATTTAATTGGAATAGGGGCGAAATCAAATACATTGCTAAAGGAGAAATTTGATGAGATTTGTGATAATAATAAAAAGCATATTCCCTTTGATGAGGTAATAATCAAGTCTTTGGTTATTGAGATGTTTAAGGCGTTCCGTATATCTGATGCTAACCTTTATGTATTTATTTTCAGTTTCTTGATTATGCTGCCAAGATAAAATTGACATCTGAAGATGCCCAAGGTATTCAGAAGTCTCTAGAAGCTCAAGAAATTCCGGAATTTCTGGAAACTCTAGAAACTCGGGAAGCTCCAGAAACTCGGGAAGCTCAAAAAACTCCGGAACTTCTGGAAACTCGAAAAACTTTGGAAGCTCCAGAAATTTGGGAAACTCGGGAAACTCGGGAAACTCACGAAATTCAGCCAATTATATCTCAAAAGTCTGTTTTTCTCACAAATTCCTCTTCACAAAACCAGCGATGGATAACATTTACGTATTTTTGCTTATTCTTTATAACAGGAGTGGGCCTCGCTGTTTCCCAAAAATATTTAGAACAATTTTATGTTAAATTAATTTTATCTTAATTATCACGTAATATTAATCTACAGTACAATGAGATTCATTTTTGTGTAAATTAGTAGATTTTGTAAATATGTTAGTTTTTATATACGTTTTATAGTTAAAAAATAAAACATTCAGTTGGAAAAGGGAAATTTGTAACCATTTTTTTTTTTTTAAAAAAAAAAAATTTCTTCAGAAAAAAAAAACTCAGTTAGGTTTTTTTTTTTACTTGTTTTTTTATTTTAATAATAAATAAAATATGTATTTTTTTATTATACTTTAGTCAATTCAGTAGTCTAACCTCTCCTTTCGTCTGACCTTCATTGCTACCTTAAATAAAAATGAAAAGTTCGTTTGTCAAACTGTCGAATCAGCGTGTCTAGTTTATTCATACGATAGCTTGTAATTAATTTGGCTAGTCAAACTATTATATGCTTAGCTGTTGGGCTGCAAATTAATTTATTGCATAAATGAAATTTTACGAGACTAAGCCATTATTTTATCTATAGACTTTTTTAATCCATAATTACTAAAGGATTATTATGCAAAAAAAACGTGCTTGATAATATTTATTGGGGCAGTTGTTCAGCAAAAGCGAATAATAATAGCGTAAATAGACCTTGAAAAAAATTACCAAGGGAATTATTATGCATAAAAAACGCGTTTAATATCAACAATTATAGACCAAAAATAATTGCAGTAGGTCATTTCGTGTTAAAAGTGTTAAATAGTGTATTTGGTGCATTAATTTGTTTTACAAAAAAAAATAAATATACATATATATTAGCTTTTTGACTTTAGAGCTTTTATTTATGCTCAATAAAAAAAATAAAAATGTGATTTCCAATTTTTAAAAGAATACTTACCAATGGTGATATATTTTATCTGAAAATCTTGTCAACTGCGAACGGGTTGTTTTTTGTAATTGTGAAAAATTGAGACTGAACAACTTACATATAACAAATTTATGGTAATTGAGGATCCAGAAACACAGTATATATAGGGGGTTAGGTGGCGAATAAATTTTTTACTATGAGCTATGCGCAAAGACTTTCATAAGAGCGTCAAGCGGTACGCATAATTGGCACCTGATATTGAAAATCCTGCAAAAATATGCAAACAAAATTGAAATTATTTATAATATTTATAGCAAAAATAGATACTAATACGGTAATATGAAAAATAACTTAATAATTCGAGAATGGACCCTATTACTTAAACCTCTAGATATTGATTGGCCATACATACAAAAATGGCTCGCATAGAGCAATACGATATATACGATATGCAATGAATAGCACACCAATTCAAATTAAGAGTTTATGTCACCATCTACCAATAGTAGACCTACAAAAACGCTACTATCCATATGTATTTCCAGACCAAAACATATTATGTCCCTTAAGTAAATCAGCCGAAGACTCTAATGACCACCTAGATTTTATAACAACCAAGTAAACGAAGTTCTTGCAAAATGTAAAGAAATTCTTAAAACGCTTATAACTGACCATGCGGATAAAGATGTTGATCTCTCCTCGATGTTAGATCAATCATGTCTATTTCAACCTCACCACTCACCAGATCATGCGGTATACCTACTAACCCATAAGATGAATTAACCTTTTTGGACTCTAAATTTATATGCAAGCGGGCTACTTTGTATAATGATTTTCGTGGACTCAATTTTCACAAACTTGAGCAAGGTCGTCTGACAATTCATAACAACAACTTCAAGAATGGGAACAGTAAATCAATATTACCAAGAAAGAAAAAGAGCTACTTTAAACTTCGTCAAAAATCTAAATCTGATACCAACCGACCGATTCTCACAAATACTTAACATGCCGCTTCCATCCAACCATGGGATTTCTTCTAATATACAAAGTTTGATTATTTATATTTCTTAATTATTTTTCATTTGGAATTTCAGATGCTTGATTGGACATGGACATCACATATTTCATCTAATAGATTTTTCTTATTATAATATAGTTAATATAGATTTTAACAGATACCTCTTTTTTTTTCTTCACACTTCAATGCAATCTTTCTTTTTTCTTTTAACTCTTTATCTTCTGGTCCCTCAATACAGTTTTAGATGAGCCAGTTGAGTCTAATTACTCATCAAAATAACAGGTACCCTATAAGAAATCTGTATATGGAAATGATACATTTTGTATATGTTCGATATACG
>JADRCO010001039.1:0-23259 GCA_021464525.1 Rhizophagus sp. LPA8_4_AMF
TACGGTAACTTTCCATGTTGCTGAAAGTATGTGTACTGTATTTCTAGTTGACTCTTTCCCATTGTAAAATAAGTTCAACGAAGCCAAAATAAAGAGTGTATATGTAACTCGTATAATACTGAGTTGTTTTTCTTCGTTCTTGTTTGTAAAATAATGTTTTCAAAGAAAACAGTAGCTTTTTACTAGTTAAAATATTATTCAAACTATCTTGTAGTTGTTAAACTGACGTAGTTTTCTTTATTTCTTCCCTGTGGGAAAATTGTACAAAAGGATCGGCGGGAAGAGTTTTTTGCACCCAAATTCAATATATTTTATTATATACTTTATATAGTATATAAATTTGGTGAGATAAAACATGACCAGAATTATCATAATTTTGACCAGAACTATAATTGGCCATATATGTCATGTGTTTCATGGGTTTTTAATTTTATTTCATGATTTTGGCTAAATTTATTTTCCTGGCCTAAATTATATTACCACTACCAAAATCAGGTGATTTTTGGCAGTCAAAGAAGAAACATTCTAATGTGAATCTGTATTTTAAATTACATACAATTATTTCAAATAAAAATATCCATCCAACGTATCCCTGAAATTTCATGGTGGTCACTACGGTGTATGCCTATACCATTGAGGGTGTCAATTTTGCCACTTGTGATTGTCTCTCATTTGGACATAACGAAAAGTTCATCAAAAACTTTCTTATGGTAATACAATTAAAAATTTGATATATATGATATATATTCACACAAATCACTCGGATCGGTCCGAACTTATCCGGATCACCATAAGAATCGAATGATATCTCAATCAATTTCCGATCTATTTTAAGTAGTGCATTAATGTTTCATTTATGCATATTCTTGAAACGAGAAAACAAAGTTTATAACGAAATCCTTATTAATCTTTGTAGAGAAAGATTTCATTGTAAAGTAAAAAAAAAAATAAATAAAATAAATAAAATAAATTTTTTTAAAAAAAAATTTTTATAGTGTATGAAATTTCTAGATATTGTTCTGTTCGATTAGTGGCTTTTATTGTCTAAGCCAAACGGAACGGAACGAACCCTATTAATAGTATACTAAACCAAATTAAGCAAAGGGGACGTTTTATTCAAAGTGATCGAATTTGGTAATTACGTAAACAAGTGTTGATCTATATTTAAAAAGAGTATTGCATCACTATAAACTAAAAACAATTGAAAAAAAGTATAAATATATCTTACAATCTAGCACAAAATCTTTGATACTCGATTAAAAAAATATATATATATATTTATCATTTCAACGAAAAAGTAAAATACAATTTTTTATAAATTTAATATATTTTAAGATGAAATATAATAAAATTTTCACGATATTTCCTATATGTTTAATTTATTTTTTCTTATATATGGTAATTGCAAGTCCAATATCATTACCTGAATTTGACCCTGAAAATATTGAAAAATCTGCAACATCAGCTTCAACAACCTCAGCACCTTCACCTTCACCTTCACCCTCATCTTCATCATCACCATCAGCAGCAATAGCAGTCTTCACGAATCCATCAAATAGTTCAACGGCGGTAACAGGTCAAATAAAGTTTACTAAAACTTCACAGAATAAAACAAATGTTAGTGGTAAATTAGATTCAGGGATATTTGATAAAGTAGCTGCAAATTATCAATTTAAAATTGTTGATAGATCAAAAACATTAATATATGACTTAACTGCCGGTGGTTTAAATAAATGGAGCGTTAACTCAACTGGTACTACTCCTTTTCGACATGATTTTGATAAATTACTTATTAGTAAAATTGTTGACCAATTTTTTGAAATAAGTCATCATAAAAAAGGTATCGTTAGTATGACGATAGTAAAATCTATTTAAAGGGAAAAATATTGTATGGTAACAAAGGACATATTAATGTATTTAATGTATTTAATTTTGTATTTAGTCAATATTGTAAATAAATTATTTTAATAAAAAAAAACGTGTATTTTTTTTCCGAGACTCAAATTAGGAAATCTGATTTCAATTTTTTTGACTATCATTTTTACTTATTTGGAATTCTATGACAATTCTATTAGGAGAAATAATAAACGCCGTGGCTGACCCTTAAATTTAATTTGAGACGCCCAAAGCCTGTGTGACAAGTATATTTTGATTATATTGCAACAATATAATAATATGTATATCATATAAATTAAAAATAGTAAATGATTAAAGTAATTCCGTATAATTTAAATATAGTAGTCTGTTAGTCGCACGAACACGGCAAATGAAAATAACATAAACCTATTTGGCATATTTGGGCATACCTGCATTAGAAAAAATTACTAAAATCAAACTCATTAATCATAGTATTTATAGTGCAATCACGGTACATACAATCAAAAATTCATACCTTTTGACCAATATGGCATGATTAATATGATTAAATCGCATCAAAGAAAAAAAAATCTCGAAAAATAGGTCGTACTGTTGACCGTATTTGACTAAGTGTGGGAAAGTATACGGAATTTACTCGTGAACCCGATGTAAAATTTTCTCATTAAGCCTCGCTATTTAGAAGCTGACATATTGGAAGTGCTAATGAAGAAGAAAATTTTTGAACGATAATTGTTTTTCGGCTGTGGCTATGCATTTGCATTTTGCAAAAAACGATTACAAACTAATATCTATTTTCTATTCAAAAATTTCGAGTAAAATTATTAGAATTATGGAAGGAGAACAACAATACAGCAATAATTATAATAGTTTTATTACATGTTATTTGTCATTGTAAAGAATAACTGACAACCATTTTTTATCCGAATATCGGCGGATCATGGAGTTAAAATGTGTGCAATGGTGTGGTTCACAGCAAACATCATTTCAATTGTAAACATTGAATAGCCACATTATTAATAACTGAACCTCAGAGGAATTATCTAGCAAATTTTGCTACTGTACACGCACATAACTTCAATGCAGAATTTAAATATAAATAATGATATTTATAAATATAACAAAAGTAGAGTAATTTCGTACCACTTTCATTATATCAAAATTTATAAAATTGAGAATTTCATAGAAAAATCAAGAAAATATAATAAAATTAGTTATTTCGCAGAATTTTCTAAATTAGCATCCGTTTTTGTTTATTATACAATACATCAAATAATATTCTCAAATTTTACATTAAGCAAGAATTTTTCAATCTTGTTAAAATTTAAATACTCATCTAAAAGAATATGTAGTCAACAAATAACTTCTTTATAAAATTCCGATAAGATCAAAGATATTACTATGATGCGGATTTATGTAAGCTTTAATCTTGGGGTAATATTCATTGACATAAGTTCTTGGAAAAGCAATTTACAAGCGTATGGAACATGTACTTGAGAAATCTATAAAAAAATAAAAATAAAATATAATTTTTTTTTAAAAAAAAGACATATATTATCATTATTTTTATTTACTTACCCGAGTGGAATTTTTACAAATTTTACAACTATAAACATTTTTCGAAACTTGTGCTATGCACATTAGACCACAAATATCACACACATGAATCCTATAAGCATCCGCAACATCATTAAGTCGTTCCTATAATGAATGAAATATATTATTAACCAAAAAAAAAGAAAATAAAAATTTTACTAATTAAATACCTTTAAGAATAATGCTGCACCATGTGAGATCATACAATCTCTTTCCATTTCACCAAATCTTAACCCCCCTTCACGACTACGTCCTTCAACGGGTTGTCTAGTCATTATATTCACTGGACCTCTTCCGCGTGAGCTATTTTATTTTATTCAATTTAAATTTAAATAAAATTCACTATTTATTTTATATTTTGATGTCCAAATACTCACTGAATTTTATCTTGAACCATATGCTTTAAGCGTTGATAATATGTTGGTCCGATGAAAATTTGTGCAACTAATTTACGTCCAGTATGACCATTATACATAACTTCCAATCCACGATGATGAAATCCAACGGACTTGAGATTTTGCGAAATCGATTCTACAGTAATTTCATTAAAGGCTGTTGCATCCCCTTCACTACCAGTTAACCCCGATAGCTTTATATTTACAAATCGTATGTTAAAATTGGTAAATCAGGCCAAATTATAAAATGTGGTCATACATACCTTGCCCATTAAACACTCAACCAAATGTCCAATTGTCATACGACTAGGAATAGCGTGTGGATTTATAATAATGTCAGGTGTAATACCATTAGCAGTAAATGGCATATCTTCTTGATGATAAGTGATTCCAATAGTTCCTTTCTGACCATGACGACTCGCGAATTTATCTCCAGTTTCTGGAATTCGTGTATTTCTAATTTTAACCTTTACCATTTTAACTCCATCTTGATTTGTGGTAATAATTACTTGGTCAACAATTCCATTTTCCGTAGATCTTAACGGTGTAGAAACATCTCGATATATATGTGACTCTTTTCGTTGTCCAAGCATTTCAACTTCTGACGAAAGTGTAGCTACTTTTCCTATAAGAATATCATTTCCAGTAACTCTAATTCCACAAGGTACAATTCCATCATTATCAAGTTTCTCATAACTTCCACGCTTTAATCCAACAGTTGTATAAGAATTTGGTTTCATTATTTCTTCCATATTCAAAATACCCTACGTTATTTTTTGATTAAAAAAAAAAAAAAATTTTTTCCTTAAATGAAAATCATCAATAAAATAAAATTAATTAATTATCATACCCTTTTCTTCTCTTGGTCAACATAACTTCTATAAACAAAGCTCCTAAACAATCCTCTATCGACACTACTTTGATTTATAATCAATGAATCTTCTTGATTATATCCACCATAGCACATAATAGCAACAATAGCATTGATTCCTGCGGGTAATTCTCTGAATTGAAGATATTCCATGACTTTTGTGGTTACAAGAGGTTTCTGAGGGTAATACAACACATTGGCTAATACATCCATTCGTAATTGATAATTAGTCGTATAGACACCCATTGCTTGTTTACCCATAGCAGATTGATAGGTATTTCGAGGTGACTAGTTACAAAGTTATAATAAAATTAAAATTTAATAATTGTTTTTTTTTTTTTATTTATATACGTGAATTTGATATCAATTATTTTTATTTTACCTGATTATGATCAGAAAATGGAATTAAACTAGCAGAAACACCCAAAATCATACTTGGATGAATTTCACAATGAGTCCACTTATTTGGACAAGTTGGTAAATTAATTAAACGTTCGTGAACTGATCTTCTTTTCTTCCTTGGTCTTAAACCTCCAAGTTTACGTAAATTATATAATCTTGACTCATATAATTCTGTTGGAGACATACATATCATAGTAGTTTCTTCCTCTTCAGCATCAATATATTCAATATAATGGTTTGATACTAATTCTTCCCATAAACTATACTTTTTATCTTGTTCAATTTCCTTTTATATATGATAATAATGAATTATAATTTTGCATACATATTCTAAAAAAGATGAATTCATTATAACTTACCGATTTTAACTTGAATAAATCATAAGAAGTTAAGGCCAAATGTTGATCATTCACGACGAATAATGGTCTACACATTCTTCCTGAATCACAATAAAATCTTATTTCATTTACCTGAACATCATTAACAATTCCAATATCAGTTGGAAGGGAGTTTCCTTTATTATCTCGAATTAGTCGTATTAAATCTAAAGGTTCATCTGTAATACATGATAAATTTCCATTGACAAAAACTTTGGTTAATTTAGTAATATTATCAAATGTTGTTTCATTGATCCTTTTGCAAATTCCACTATTATTAATGTATTCATTTAATAAATCAGGTGGCATAGACACCGAGACATATGACATTAATGCTAAATTCTTCATTAAGCCGCATGCTTGTCCTTCAGGAGTCTCAGCAGGACATATATATCCCCAATGTGTATTATGAAGTTGACGTGGTTTAGTAATCTTTCCTTCACGTCCAAGTGGGGCATTACATCTTCGAAGATGTGATATAGTTGACACATAAGTAAATCTGTTTAAAACTTGTGCAACACCAGATCTGGACTGTTAGAAAAAGGAATAAATTATTTATTTATTATTATTATTATTACTTTTAAAGAAAATTTTAACTATTTACCTGCATTGCTTTTTTGGAATCTCCCCAATTACCAGTACCAACTGAGTATTTGAACCCATTAGTAATATGTTCTGATTTTATCGCTAAAGGTAATTTGAATACGTGTTTACTTAAAATACACTAAGAAGGGAAAAATAATTAATGAGCATGGTTGATAGAATTATTGTATCAAACAAATTTTTTTTTATTTATTTACCTTTCTTAAGTACATAATCATTTCATTTACCATTTTCTTATATAAAATACTAAATAATGAAGTCATTAAAGGACCGGCCATATCAAGACGTTTTTTACCAAAATGATCTCGATCATCAATTTCTCGATATCCAAGAGCAGAATATAAAAGTCTATGTGCAAGATATCCTAAAAAAATTCCTTTATTCGAATTAAAACCTATTCCCTCTCCAATATGAGGAAAAAATTCGGTATGTATAATATTTTTTGCGTACCTATAAATTATATAATTATTATTATTTTTTATTTATTTATTTACTTTTTTTTGTTAAAATTAAATAAATATATACTCAATTCGTTTTTCACGAGTTGCATTAGCTACTGTTCCTCTACGTCCAATATAATCCAGCGCAAGCTATAAAGAATTAAAAAATTTCAAATAAGTAAAATTTGTGGTAAACATTGTGGTTTTGTTAAAAGTAAAATAAGTAAAAATACATTTTGTGATTGAATTGTACATGCTTCTTCAATACAAGATAATATAATATTGAACATTTCATTATCATTAGAATCAAAACACATGTAATCAATAACTTCTTCATCATTAAGAATCCCAAGAGCAACAAATAAAACTTTAATTGGAATATCTTTTTTAATAAAAGGTAAATTGACATGTATATATTGTCCAGCTCTCTAATAAAAAGAGATAATAATTATATAAATAAATATTTATATTTACTGTATATTGACATTAAAAAATTATATAAATGTATTACTAACTTCTCCTGCCGAAGTTTTTGTAACTAATTTCAAATTAGCAGTTCTAATTTTTGACATGTGCGCATTAGTACTACGAAATTCTACACTGTACGAGATAGCTGATGGTGAAGCATGCTTAAAAACATAAGCATAATTATTAGCCAATCTTTCTTGAGCTATTAAAACTTTTTCGGAACCGTTGACGATAAAATAACCACCCTAAATATATTTTAAAGTAAGTAAAATGTTATATAAGTTAAAAAAAGAATGATAATTTTTATCGAACCTGATCATATGGACATTCGTGATGATCTTTTAATTCCTCAAAAGTTAAATCAGCTAAAGAACAAAAATTAGAATGTACCATGACTGGAATCTATTTAAATTATAATCATGATTAATAATCATATAACAATTTGAATGATAAATTAGTTGATTACCTTTCCCAAAAATGCTCTTTCATCAATCAAAATTTCTTCATTTTCTTTAAAATCAATATCATTGTAATTTAATTCATCAAAGTTATTTGCGGTTATTTTGGATACAAAAAGCTTCACGTCTAAAATAAGTGGGGCTGAATATCTATATAAATAATAAAATAGATTGTAAATTTCGTTTAATGATATTAATATAATGTTTTTTCATATAAATTAATTATTTTATCAAAAATTAATTGATTACTAACGTTAAGCCCCTTAAACGAGCTTCATTCGGAAATAATTGTGTTTTAACACCTTCTGATTCGGTAAATTGAGGTTTAGTAAATGATGGATTATCAAATTCGAAACGATATTGAGTCTAACGACAAAATTCGTTAAAAGTAATTTTTTATCATTATTCATCAAAAAATTTTTTTTTTAAAAAAAAATAAAAAATAAATTTCTCAAAATCATAAATTATTGAAACAAACAATAATTTCTTGTCCATCTTCAATATCAGAATTTCTTATCGCTTGTATTGGATTTTCAGTTATAATTTCAACAAGACCACGCTCAATAAAATCATCAAAAGAATCCAATTGTTGTCGGATAATACCCTTATTTTTGAAAAATGAAGAAATAACTTCCCAACATTCCTCTTGAGTGAGATCAATTTTATCATCATCATCTTCAAATGCAGAGCCATATTCGGTCGCCATAGATTCTATAAAGAAGTAAAAAATGGTAAATTATATCAAGATTATATATATGGTGTATAATTAAAATTAACATACCGTCAGTTTGATAACCTGAATAAACGTCTGAAGACGCATCTTCATTATTCATATTATTCATGAACAAGAGATCTATAAATAATATTATTTATAAGTTTCGCAAATAAAGCACGAAAATATAATTAAAACGATTTAAAATACCATCGTATTGATATTCGAAGAGTTTATCATTTAGAATTGTTTGCGAATCTTGCGAATCTTGCGTATCTTGTGAATCTTGATTCGTAAAAGTAGAATGGTTTAACATATAGTCGATATAATCCATTTTTATAACGTACAAATTTTGTATGAATTAAGAAAGAATTGAAAGAATTAAAGAAAGAATTCATTAATTGTTATGTATTAAATGTTTCGATAATATCGTGAGATCATTATAATACAAATAATTACGTAAGGTTATTTTATGCGCTTTTTTAGAAAGATTACATAAACTTCTGTGAGTATGAATATGACGCAGTTTAAAATTAACGAGTAAAATCAAATTTAGCTTCATTTAGAATTTCTGAATTGCAGTTTAAGCATTTTACTTACTTAAAGCTGTTACTTTAGCTAAATTTATACTACGTTCAAGTTTATTATAAGGATGAACCGATAATGTTTCATGTTGACTTGGCTAATAAATATAGCGAAGCAATTGTTTAATTTCCTACTTAATATAAATTGTTAAGAGTGTAAAGTGCGATATATGTAAATTATTATAGGTTTTATGAAACAATACGGCAACAGCATTTTTAAAATATTTTCGTTTCTCAACATAAAATTAATACAGGGAATTGCTATCATTAATGAATGTATTAGGACTTCGTTCTAACAAGGTTGAGTTTACTGAGAAAAAACTGAAATAGTTCGAATGAATAAAGAAATTTATGATGATGGCTAAATAATTTAATGAGTACTCCGAAATTTAAATAATTTTGATGATTGATCGATAATATATATTCTAGCGATTTTGATTAATGAAATAATCTAACCATACAGTACTTTTCATAAATATCCAATATTGATTAGGAGATCAAGGACAAGACAAATGGTATACATTAAAATCTTATATTCCTAGTTGATGCCAAGTAAATCATGTGACTCGAATCTTTTCATCTCCCGATTATTAAAGATTCACAAATTTCGTTTTCACTTATATGAATATTAATTAAATTTTAGAAACTTCTATTAAAAAAAAGAATAATATCGTGAGAGGAAAACAACAATATTAAGGTATCAACATGAACTATTTTTAAATTTGGATGAAAAATCCATTTTTCTTGGCAGTATATTTTGCCAAGCTCTAATTATCTGAATCATAATTTGAAAGTAACTCAATATTGATTCCATTTTCAGAAAGTATCGAACTGTCGATATATATAGAATGTAAAATTATCAATTTATTGATTTACGGAGGAAAGGTAAATATTATTAGGCTAATAGAGTATCATACATTTTTTCACGTACATTTGGCTATTGATTAAAAACTTTATTTACTTAGAGACATATTATAGTATATACTGTACTGATAAAATTTTATAATACAACATTGTTAAAAAACATTAAAACAAAAAATAATCGAACAAAAACGGAAGTTAAAACAAATTTTGCTAGTTCAGTACGGTAAATAGTCCTTCGCTAACGCTTCGGACAATAACATATATATATATATCCTGCCACAACACCACACGTAATCATGCTAAATTATGCTACTTTATTTCTTCCTCACCAATTACTTTATTACCACGTTTAATAGTAAACTTTTTACCAACAAGAGATTTACATTTGAAATTAGTAAAATCTTTTCTAAATGCTGCAATACCAGGAGGTTTAACAATAAAATTTTTGGGAGTGATATCATGATTACCGGCTTTGAAAGTATAGAGGTCATCATTAGATGAAGTGAATCCTGTATTAAATTGGACTGTAGCTCTACAAACATTAGAGCTAAATTGAATAAATGATGCTGTTCCTATAATGTTATTTTCATTAAACAATACAGTAGCAACAAATCCAAGTTCATCTCGTTTTTGAAGTTTAGGATTTGGAATAGAAGAAACGAGCGCAGCGAAAAGGAAAAGGATCAAGATGACTCTTTTAGTGATCATTATTAATGAATTGTAAAGGTAAAGAATTTTTTTTAATCGATTAGAAATTGAATTTATCTTCTTTATATAAGTATTTTTAAATTGAAAATAATTGGTAACACTCGGAGTTCTAAAATGTTGTGTTAATGTTATTTTTAAATCAAATCCTATAAAAAGTCTATTTTTTTTACTTAAACTTCTTAAAATGTATTAGATTTATATTTTACGGGCCGAATTTTGAAGTAAAATTTGTTATTTATTAGGAATTTTTTTTCCAATAAAGTACAGTAATGATTTCAATAATGGAAGTAACAATCCATTCCATCATTTGTTTTGTAATACAATGATCATTTTCATCTTCCTCAATAAATTTTAGTATGTATGCAGTTTAATCGGTAATTTATTGATAAATATTATCATGGGATCAGGTAATACGTGATCATTTTTAAACTGATTAAAATTACATTAGTAATATTGTATAATATTGCCATGGGAATATGTGACGATTGTGACTTGTGTGACTCGTATTCCCTTTTATTGATATATTAAATATTCTTTAGATAATCTTTATCTTTTTTTTTTCTTTTTTTTCTTTTTTTTTCTTTTACAATTCTTTTTTTAGCGAAATTGCCAAGACCATAAAAAGAAGTTATTTGGAATGAACGATCGCATATTGATCGCTAAATACTATTTGTTATAAACAACATTGTTCAATATAATTTTGCCGGTAATTTACCTTGAATAAAGGTAAGTTATTCAAATACGTGTAATCCGTGTAACTTGTATAAAATTACTTATCCATCTTTCGTAATTACTTAATTTAACAAAAAAAATATGTATATTTAAATACTTTATATACCTCAATAGGGTTTATTTTTTTTTATATAAAAAGTACGCAAATCTTTATTTAAAAAAAGTTGTGACGAAAAAGGAAATCTTCTATATATATATTTACAGTCAAAAAATAAATAATTAAAAATAAATAAATAAATAAATAAAAATTCTCTAATAATCTAAAGATTCCAATTAACAAATTTTACGTCACATTCTATTATCTTCTAATTTAAACGCCAACAATCACCGCTTTAGAAAGAGTTTTTCCTTTATGTTTAACAACAAAACATAAGCCTGTAACTTCTTTAACGGATGTTAATGAGAAAGGGAAATCACATTCGAAAGGAGAAGCACCGGGTGGGTTAATATGGACTTTGGAAGCAATGTCTTTGGTGAGATCGTGGACTTTATTTTCTTTGTCATCTTCCAAGAAAAATGAATATTCTTGGATGTCAGGACTCTCCAAACCAGTATTAAATTGTCCGGTAACCCGACATTTGTTTCCAGGAATATTAGTCCAGGTAAATCGTCCAGTGACCTTATCCGTGAAATCACAGTAAGCGACGGCTCCAGTTCCAGAGAATCGTTTTTGTAATGGAACCAATGGAGTGGATTGAGTTAATCCTACAAAGATCAAACTAACCAAAGCAAAAATAGCCAAAATGAAAGAAGTTTTCGTCATTTTATAAGGTAAATTAAATTAAAAATGTGTGATTAAATTTATTTTGAATTTTTCTTTTTTTTTGGAAAAGAAAGTTAGAAAAATAGGAACGAAATTTGTTGTTTCTTTTATATTTGTTGAAAGAGTAATAATCTACAATATTATTAAACGTAAATAAATTAATTGATCAGTAGGCTGTGTTTAACCTTTAAAAAAATTCGCCACACTTAATCTTTGGCTTATTTCTTTTCTTTTCTTTTCTTTTAATTTAAAATTAATTTTATGATATTTTTATCCCTGATTTTTAGGCTAATTTATCGATAATCTTTTAAAGCCACTCTTTTGATATTATTCGAATAAATTATTATTCGGTTAATTGGTTCAACGTTTTTTATTTCCGGAAAATCAAAATTAAGACTTTACCGGTTTTACCCGATTTAAATGAATGTTGAGTACGCGTAGTTTTATTAAATATAATGAAAGAATGTCACATTTGATATCGCGTTAATAGATAATGATAATAATAAATAATTAAAGGATACAATTTTTTTTTATTTAAAATCAATTTTTAAAAAAATTTTTAATGGCTTATAATAACCGAAATACGTTCTTTAACAAGCAAATTATAGTTTGTTGACAAAAATGTATAATCGAAAAAGATCAATCGAACAAGGCTTTGTTCATTCAGACCTTCTAAATAGAAATTAGCCATGAATATCAAAAAAAATCAAATATCAAATTAAAAGATAAGCCTTTCCCGTTAATGTTTATATGTTGTGTCGTAAAACCTTTAATAGAACAAAAAAAAAAAATGGAAAAAAATTATATTTTTATTTTAATGAATAAAAGTATAAAAAAGGCTTAGTATAAAACAAATTTTGGTGATCTGAATTGTCTAAATAAGCAATTTAAGCCTCGTGATGCACAGCCCAACATGACTTTAAAGAAAACCTTCTCCAATGGATCTTAAAATAAAAAAATACAATCGAAAAGAAAATTATTATTGTGTGATATCATTTTAATTACACGGTAACTAACAAGCATGCGGTTGTGCGCTAACTTACGCACAAATTAAGTGCAATTATAAAGAACAGCCCATCTCATAATCATTGCTAGTATAGCGAAACATAGCATCAAAAGGAGGCATATTCCTTTTTTTAGGGGCTTTGCTTTACATCATTCGTTCGTCATTGATAATTTTTATTATTTTTTTTTTCAATCAAGAAAATTATTTACTAATCTCGAAAGAAAAAAAATTAATGGATCGAATAAAAATTAATAAAAATAAAAATAAAATACAATAAAACGAATTAATTCGTTCGTGAATAAACTAATTTTTTTAGGGACATTATTGGGTGTTCCGGTAAACGTATTTTATTTGGCCAATGATTTACATTCCTGGCGCACGAAAAAATTTATTTAACCTGGGGTAATAAAATTTTACCATATTCGTTGTCGTAATACATAAAAGCATAAATTTATTAAATCATTCGTACACGTCCGATTTTGGGAAACCACAAATGCGGGGTTCTGATAGTTCTAATAATGGTTCTGATTGTGTGTCCTTAGATATCATTTGCATTTTATCACAGCATGTTCATTATACATATAATTGGAATTTAATTTATCAACCTAATCATATTATATGATAATATCTTATTACAACTTTTGATACATATATCACTTTGGTGTTTTAATATACATGAAACCAAAGTTAGGTTAATTTTGACACCAAAATGGTTGAAACTTGAAATAGATACCTTAGCCTTTTAGTTGAATTTGATTATTTATAAAAAATAATAAAGTATTTTGAAAATATTTTAGCATCCAGTAATAGAATTGAATAATCTATAATTTATTTGAAAACTTTAAATCAAAATAAATTGAATTATAGTAAGATCATACAAATAGTTATCAATATTAACTATACTATTTTTACTTAAAGATTTAACTATTTTACAGCATTTAGTAATTGGATTTTAATATTCTTTGTACCATTTGATTCATCTTATTGAGAAAATTTTAAAAATGTGTATTTATATTTGTAGTTTTAATATTAATAAAGTTAAAATTTTATATATTATTTTATAATTATTAAATTATGTAATATAATGTAATTCAACTATTTTAACTTTAATTTTAATTTTAGACTCTTTAAGTTAAAATATTTTGACTTTTAAATCTTAATTACAGGTTTTTATATATAATTTTAAAGGGCACTGCTATTCAACACTACATGTAAAATTTAATTAATCATCACAACACAATTTTATATATACTTTGGTGACATATAGCTTATTTATAACCATATTATAAATTTTATTAAATATTATATGTTACATATTTATTTGCATTGGTGAATTCTATGATTAGTATTTCCACAATTTCCACAAAGTTTAATACATATTCTTGAATTATAACCTCCATATTCCTTGCAATTTTGGCACATCCGACTTTTTTCATCACCATTTCTAAATGACTCAACCACATTCTTAATTCTTGCTTTTTTTGCAGGTCTTCCTTTAGTATGATTATTGATAACTGGGTTATTTACCTTACTTGAACTGCCTTATTCACTTGGATTTTCATTTTCCTTATCATATTTATGCCTTAAGCCTTCATATTCTTTTTGTTTAATGTAATTTTTGAGAAAATCTTCAACTTTATTATCATTACATATTACAGAAATTTGCATTGCCCTTTTAGATAATCTATACAATTTTCCAAGCTTTTTCCTTTTAAGAACTTGTTGTTTATTTTCAGAATGAACATTATAATTTGATCTAATGATATTTAAATGCTGAAAAGTGATATCATTTCTTGTAATTTCATGATCAATATTCACAAGATTATTATAAACTTCTTTATGCCATCTATTAGCAATTAAAGATATACTAAATATAGCCTTACCTGAAATTCTTAATACTCTAAAAAAATGCTGACATATTAAACCTTGAGAAATTATCCAAAAACAGGTACATAAATGTGACCCATCATTAAGAATAGCAACATAATTTAGGGAATTACTATTATTAGCACTATATATAACACACCAGATTTCAAGGATATTTGAAAGGCCAATATTTTGTATCAAATCTTGAAGAGTAATGTGTTGGTAATTTACTTCTTCTGATGCATTATTGGCTTCATTGCTTAATTTAAAATGTGTTTGTTCCTACAAAAAATAAATATAAATTAGAAACGATATTAATATAAATGTGATGCATTTCCTAAATCAACTATCTCTTATCCTAACTCTAATGCAATCTCACTTCTACTTCTTAACCCTAATCTAATGATATAAATGTGATGTATTTTTCTAAACCAACTATCCTTTATCCTAACCCTAACTCTAACGCAATCTCACTTCTACTCCTTAACTTTAATTTAATGATATAAATGTGATGTATTTTCCTAAACCAACTATCCCTTATCCTAACCCCAACATAATCTCACTTTTACTCCTTGACCCTAACCTAATGCATTCCATTATTAACTAGATAATAAAATATTTACCATTAAATTTTGAAAATTATGTAATTAATTAATATCATACATGAAACTGTCTTGAATTTGTTGTTGTTGTAGCATATGTAACTTCAGGTGTAAATAATTTACCAAAGTTGTATTAATATTTGGAAAAAAGTGATTGATTAATGTTGATAGAGAATTAGATGATAATTGTGTATCACACCAATTGCTGTAATTATCTTTAAATGTCTCCATTTTAATTCTTTTTTCAATATCATAAAATAGCTCACAAAGTGTATTATTATGATCAATTAACTGTTTAATAACTGAATTAATTCTTTTTACATGTTATGTTACTTGTATTTTAGCATTAAAAATGCAATTAGTGTACCATTTTGCCTATATTGTATGCATTGAATATAAATTATCAGTAAGATACTACCTTAGAGGCCTGCAATTTCAACCCAGAATCCAGAAATCTGTATCCGACCTGGATCCAGATCTGGGTCTGAGTTTGATAGATTTTTTTTCAAATTCATCCAGGTTGGGTCTGGGCTAGCAAATTTTACTTTAAATAAATCCAGGCTGGATTCGAGTTTGAAAATCATCATGAAGT
Organism: Rhizophagus sp. LPA8_4_AMF; assembly: GCA_021464525.1. Classification (NCBI taxonomy): domain Eukaryota; kingdom Fungi; phylum Glomeromycota; class Glomeromycetes; order Glomerales; family Glomeraceae; genus Rhizophagus; species Rhizophagus sp. LPA8_4_AMF. The sequence goes on from JADRCO010001039.1 coordinate 15,915, forward strand.
TAAATCAAATGGAGTTTTGTATTTACTAAATAGCAGTATTTAATAAGTATTAAAAATTTGTATTTATTAAGTATAAAAAAAATAAATATTAAAATAGTATTAAATTTTATTATTTATTAAATATTTAATCTTTTAAGTATTTTTTTAATACTTTAAGTCAACATTTATAAGCATTTTTTCAATGCATCTTGTATTCAATGAGTGTTATATATAAATATTTAATAAATGCTTTGGTAAACATTATGATGGTGTCAGCCCAGATTTTTCTTAATTCTGGCCAAAATTATGAGCTCAGCCAGAATTAAGTTTTATTTGGCCAAATCTGATGTCCAATGCAAAATTTTGGTCAAGATCGTCACATGTTTATATTTCTTTATTTTATTTCTTTATATAGTAATTATATAATTATTTAATAAATTATTGTTTATATATTTAATTTCTTCATATGTATTTCTTTATGACAATGTAAAGTTATTAAGCTATTAATTCAATAGTATTAATTTTCTTTATTTGCAAAGTGAATTACAATGAAATTATCACTATTGTACAAAATTAATTAATCACTATAATACAATCATAATTAAGTGATAGATTAGATATTACTCATTAAAAAAGAGATGGATATTCTTATATATAGACCTTTCAAAAAATCATAAGAGGTGGGAAAAAAATCTTCTCTAATCATATAATAATAAACATTCATTTACCACTGAACTTCATTACCTACCAAATCTACCAGTAACAATTTTTTTAAATTGTTAGTCATTTTCATATTTTACTGGATTGTAAAAATTCTCAGTAGAATGTCAAATTTAACGTCTGAGCAAGTTTTATCAAATCTAAAAAAAGAAGAATTAAAATGTTGGAAAAAGAAGGATGGAAGTAGTAATATTTGGGAAAATTTTAATGAAATTATTAATGCGCATGATCAACTTATTAATTACGTTATATGTAAAAATTGTGATCATGTACTTAAATACACTTACAAAATAGGTACCTCAGCATTAAAACATCATAAATGTTCTTTTGAAGAAAAATAACCAAAAATCACTTTTTATTGGATAACCAAAGACTTTCCTACAGCTGCTAAAGATATAACTTCTAAAACAATTGTAAAATTTGTAAGAAATGATTAATCTTGGTTCAAGATACGGATATTTACAAGTTGATGACTTATTTCCACATCTGACTACAATTTCTAAAAACATAATTAAAAGTGCAGATTCTCTTAAATCAAAAATAATACTTTAATTAAAAAATATTTTTGAACTTGTTGGTGGAGCATTTACTACAGATATGTGGACAGATGATTATAGAAAGATTAGTTATATTTCCCTTACTGTCCATTGCATTGATGATACATGGCAAATGAAAGAACAAATTCTGGCAGCATTAGATCAGATCCAAAAAGTAATATTAAATATTTTGAAAAGCTATAACCTTGCTCCAGATTATACATGTTGCCCAAATTATTTTAGGATGCCATAATTATAATTTGGAATGCCGTAATTCATTCAGTTTATATATAATTTACTATATAAACTGCCAAAATAATTTGGGATGTTATAATTGAATTTGGGATTTTACTTATAATTATGGCAGCCCAAAATAATTTGGACAGCATGTATACTCCAGATTCTTCAATGAAAAGATATACTTTTATTACTGATTCTGCTGCTAATTTTATTTCAGCTTTTAAAGGATTAAATCATATATCATGCTTTGCACATAGGTAAAAGTTTTTTAAAAGATATAAAATAAAAACTGTGTAGTAATTCGTTTTCTATTATTTTAAAATTAATACAGTTTTAAGAACTGCTTTTCAAGATAAAATTTTTGAGAATTATCCTATTATAATGGATACAATTAAAGAATGCAAGTTGTTAGTTACATATTTTAAGCAATCTTCATTGAATTCAAAATTACCAAAATCTCTTAAACAAGAAGTAGAAACTCGTTAGAATAGCAAATTAGTTATATTAGAATCTATTAATGATCAATTTGAAGAAATTTCAGGTCTTCTTTTAGAAAGAAATGAATTTAATAAAGTTGAAAATATTGATTTAAATGTATTAAAAATTCTAATTAATTTTCTAAAAAAATTTCAGGAAGCAAGTGATTTTTTAGAAGGATCAAAATATCCTACTTTGCACATAGTAATACCATGGTATAGGATTCTTCAAGAACATTGCAAAATTAATATATCAGATAATGATGCATTAATTCAACTCAAGTCCGTTGTTAGACAAATTATGCTAAACAAATTAAAGATTGAAAATATTCATAAAATTGCTGTTTTTTTTGATCTAAGGATGAAGCAACTTAAAATTTTAGAACAATCTGATGCTTTATTGGTTAAAGATCAAATTAAGAAATAGTGTGCTAATTTGATATCTTAATTTACTAATAATGATTCTGATGATTCAACAAATACAATTCAAGAAAGACCAATAAAAAAATCACGTAAAAAAGCAAATGAAATCACAGATTTTAGTCAATATTATGATTCAAGTAGTGAAGAAGAAAAGGAAGATGAAGTTGATCAATATCTGAAATCAAAAATACCAAAGGATAAAGATTTAAATGTATTACAGTGGTGGAATGATCACAAAAATAAATATCTAGCACTTTCAATTCTTTGTGCATATTATCTTTCGATTCCTGCTTCAAGTGCGTCTAGTGAAAGAGAATTTAGTGCTGCAGGACAAACTATTAACAAACATCGCACAAACCTAAATCCTGAAACAATAGATAGCATACTTGTATTACACAGTACATTTTAATAATATTTTAGTTTAAAATTAATATTATTTCTTCATCATTATTTATATATTATTTTTTATGCATTATTTTAAATAAATTTGATTATTTTGAATATTATTTAACTTTAATTTTTTATTAATAAAATATTTAAAACTATTGTTACTGATCATTTAATTAATGCGCTCCATTTTTCCATTATTGTAGATCATTAACAAATCAAAAAACAGAAAATCAAAATTAAAATACTAGGTCAGGTCAGGGTTAGGCTGGATTTTCATATTATAAATTCGGGCTGGGCTGGGCTGGACTGGCACAAAATTTATGGTTAAAGTTCGGGCTGGGTCTGGACTGGCACATATATCCATATTTTAATTCTGGGTGGATCCAGGTTTCAAAATATGGCCAAATGCAGGCCTCTATACTGCCTTATAGCTTCATATTCGCTATGTAGTTCGTTCTATTTAGTTTGAAATTGCTGAATGTTTAATGTATTACGTACATTATCAAATGCATTGAGAAATTCTTGAAATTGATCACTAAGCTTACTATGTAAATGTTTTTTAATGTTCTGTTTTATGTGAAAAATACATGACATAAGATGTGTTTCAGGAAAATGTTCTTTAATTGCATTATGTATCACAGGATCAGTGTTAGAAAATATAACACATGGTGCAGTATTATTAGTGATTTTTTTAGATATTCTATCTATAACCTGGAAAAATGATTCTTCACATTTATCTCGAATTAAAGCTTGGGAAACTAATTTTAATCAATTTCTATTATCAATTCCAATAAATAGCATAAGCAACATGTTGTATTTATTAGTTCCAAATTTAGTATCACAAATAATAACATCTGAATACTTTAACTATAAATTAATTTGTTTAGGTAACATCCAAATAATTCCTGTAAGATTATTTTCAACAGTAAATGAATCAACAAACCAAAGTGAATTATCTTGCTTTAATGATGATATTTCTTTTAATAAATTTAAAGCATCATCATCCGGTTCATTATTTGGTATAGATTGTGCTATTTTCTTTGCTTTTTAAATAGCGTTAGAAAGGTCTTTTAAAAGAAATATCTTATTTGGATACCTTACTTTAAGTAATTGATGTTATTTAGCAGTATCAAGATTGGCTGCAATTGTATAAAATTGAATTTCATCAAAAATTTCCTTTGTTAAAGCACGGTAAACTAGTGTAAAATGAATTGTATCTTTATGAAGTATATGATTATGCTCCATTACAAATATTGAAATATATAGCTTTTGACGTTTAACTGGTCATGAAATATTAATATAACATTGACAACCACATTTTTTGCTTTTTTTATTTCTTTGTTTAAGTGAATCTGCAACTTTTTTAGGTTTATGAATTCTAACACGATCACAAGTAAATAATACACTAGTTATATATTCATGATATTTTCATGTTTAAATTCTAATCCATACAAAACCTATTTGTTGTGTATATTGTATTATTGCCATACCAACATTATTCTAAGTATCAAATTCTATACCAACTCTTATATTCGTTATTAAATTACTTTCTTGATAACTTTCAAAAGGATGAGTTTTGGGAATAGGAATTTGATCTGCCTCTTTATCATTCTTATTATCAGAATTTTGTTTATATTAGACTTCATCATTTTTATCAGAATAGTAATCAATTTCAAGAGAGTTATACATCTCATTTATTGTAAAAAAAAATAATAATAAGTCTAAAGAAAATGAATAGTATATATTAAATTTTTTAAAGCGTGAAAAGAAAAGAGGAGAAAAGAAAGTATTGATTAAAAGTATAAAATAGTTTATTTTATAATGATTATATACACAATATCTATGTGATGACAAATTATTATACATTACATATGGTTACGAATAGATATTTCCTTAAATCATTTTATTATATTATAAAACAATTTATTATAAAATGTTATTTATTTAGCAGTTATCGGTAAAATAATCTGTCAATAAAATGATACTATCAGTAAAATAATCATTAGTGAAATAATTGTAGGTGAAATAATCCTGTCAGTGAAATCACTGTCAGTAAGTTAACTGTCGATAAAATGATTTTTGGTGAAATGAACTGAACCCAAATTAAAATTAAATAATAATAAAATTTTTAATAATTTTGTTAGTTTTTTTATATAGCATGTTATAAAATTATTTTTCTGAAATGTGGTAGTGTATAAACATTTTTTATCAAAAAATGCATCTGATCTTTTATATTAATAAAAATAAATTCTTGGCAAACTTTCTGAACTGAGTTTAGAAAAAACATGTGATCATATTTTTTTCCATATTTCAAATATGTTGTATCTCAGCCTGGTTGAGTACAGTAGTCACATGATACCTAAATTTTGAGATCGAGTCATAATGTTGTGTTCTCAAAGTTTAGCACTTTTTTTATATATAATATTGTAAAGTATGGTGCAGTTGAAACTAGTGTTATTAAAAGTCCAGTTTGGTCCAACTTGAGACCAAAGTCAAACTGGACTGATAAAATATCAACTTGAACTGGGCTGGACTGATGGATAATTTAATTTGGACCAAACTGAACTAATAGATGATTCAAGTTGGACTGGACTGGGCTGATTGATAATTCAAGTTGGACTGAGCCGGACTGCTATGACTTGATTTTATAAGTCAGACTGATGTAAGCTAAGCTGGACCGGACCATGAAGTTGATCTTTCATTGATTTGTATTCGTACTTTGCTAATTTGGTAGTTGGTACTATGATGTCATAATGATTTAATAACTATTGCAATTTTAAATTTTTTCCCATAGTCCTATGCTTTAAATGTCTAATTTGATAATCACCAAAGTTCAAATTTACCGTTTTTCTTTTATACAAAAAACAATTTTTTTTACTTTATTAGTGTTAGATACAAAATTTTATACTTTTGCTAGCCAATAAAAGTTTTTCTTCTATAATTCTATAATGAGTGATAATTTAGAAAATTTCGAAACTCAAAATGATAATATACTTCATGAAGATCATGATATGGAAGAACGAAAAACTGATGAAGAAATATCTTTGGATTCATCAGAAATTAAAAGAAAATCAATTCCAATTCGTGCACCAAGTGTAGTTTGGCAACATTTTGAAAAAATCTACGATGATAATGGTACTCATTCTCAATCAAAATGTAATTATTGTGGTAAAACTTATACCACAAAGTGTTCTACAACTACCTTCAATAATCACTGGAAAAGTAAGCATTCAAAGATTCAACCGGGAGGTACTGGATCTATTGAGATGGCATTTAGTAATCCTGAAAAGAAAGTAAAATCAAAAGGTGATGAATATTTAGATCACTTACATAGGCTTACCAATTGGGTGATTTTAGAATATCAACCATTCAGGGGAGTGGATAGTAGTTCATTTAGGGAGTTCATTAATGGTCTTAATCCCGGATTTAAAGTTCCTTCACGCCAGACTCTTCGTAATAAGATCGATGATAAATATATAAACTATAAAAATGGTATTATAAAAATGTTTCAGGTAAATAATTATAATTTTATCTTAATTATATTATTTATTTATTTACTGATTTTGTTAATTTTATTTAGGAGAATGATTCGAAATTTGCTTTTACATCTGACTTATGGACGTCAGATACTGGTGCTCCTTACATGGTTCTTACAGGTCATTGGGTAGATAATAAATGGGATCTGAACCATGCAATAATTGCTTTTCAACGGCTTCCCCATCCACACACAGGAGAAGAGATTCAAAAAGCTACCCTTAAAATTCTCAAAGAATTTTCTATTGCAACCAAAGCTTCAACAATTACAATTGATAATGGTGCAAATCAAGTTTCTGCAATGAGAAAACTTTCAACTGCACTTTCAGAAGAACTAAAAGTAGATTTTAATATTTTAAGATGCGGTGCTCACACAATTGCTCTTGTTGTAAATGCTGGATTATTAAGATTTAAACCTTTAATTGATAAAGTACGATCTTTTGTGGTAGAAGTGCGAAAATCTCCTAAAAAAGAACAAGAGTTAGCTTCTTTAGCACAAAATTTGAAAATTACATACAAAAAATTAATTAGGGATGTTAAGACACGTTGGAATAGTACTTATTCTATGTTGGAAGCATTTTTTGAAAATAAAGCTATTATTAATGCAGTAATATCTATAAATAATGATGTCAATAAATTTAGTTTAACCGAAAATGAATGGATAGAGATCAGGTTATTTTGTGATTTTTTGAAGCCCTTTTATGAATTTACTGTAGAAATATCTGGATCCGACTATCCTACTCTTGGAATGCTATTGCTTTTTTTAGATCATTTAGAAGAACATTTAAATACAACTATACAAGATAAGGAATCTCAAATACCAGTATGGATAAAAGATATTGCTAAAGCAATGAAAGAGAAATTTGATTCCTTGTCAAATAATCTTAATAATTCAGCTGCTTATTTGACTTTAATATTGGATCCTTGTTACAAAACTCAAATTGTTCCTAATAATATAGATATAGAAATGGCAAAAAATACCCTTTTAGCCAAATTTAATAGTTATCAAGTGCTTATAGAAAGTGAAAAAAAAAATGAAGAGAATAG
>JADRCO010001040.1:0-23246 GCA_021464525.1 Rhizophagus sp. LPA8_4_AMF
CGTGTATTAGGACTATATTAGGTACTGTGTAAGGGTGGCTTTGCATCAGCTGATAAGTCAGATGGCAAATCACAGTTGCAGAAATTAGCTGATCAGTGACCATAAAAAAGGCCCAATTATAAATATCCGCGCATATGATATTCTTAAAGGCTTTGATACCTGTTTCTTATGTAATGTGCATCAAGAATCTAATGAGCATTTATGGACATGTACTAGTTCACTTAGTTTATTGCAACCCATTGTTTCTCAATATTGGGATCATTTCAAAGCTTTAATTTTATCGCATTTAGATGAATAAAGCGCAGGATTTGGTCATTAACTTCAATATTCCAATTTTTACTTGGACGTAATCATCACTTACCACGATTAATTTAACTCATGAATTATTTTGTTTGTTATTGAACATGGTTTCTGAGTCTTTGTTGACTCCTTTCAAATAAGCCTAATTGGAAAAATCGTTATACTAAAAGCTTCTTCTTAATTGGTTAGTAGATTTACACTGCGAAATTTATGAAGCTTTATGGTGCAAGTGGGCTATCGCTTGAAAAGAGTGGAAACATTTGCATGGTATTATGCGTAATTCGTTTATTAGATACTGCCAGTCTCTAACTGCTAATCAGAATTCAAATACTCCAATAAGAGGGAATGTTCATTTTTTTTATGGATATAATAATTTGTATAACCTTTCTGTATAACATCGTGACAATGATATTTTATGGATTTATCTTACTAGTTCTAATTTCCTTCATAATATTCCTTGGGTTAAATCATTATATAATGATCTTCCACATGTGCACAACCAGATTCTTAGTGATCGTAATTCTGATTTGTTTTATTTTAACTTATAGCCTCTTTGCTAGTTGCTAGTTGTTAATTGTAGAAATTCTTTTTCTTCGTTAGTGCATCTTTCCCTTCTCTTTTAACTTTCTTTTTTTTTAGTTTTTGTTTTCTAATTTTTCTTTTGGTTTAGTTTTTTTTATTATTTTTTGAGATCAGAATTTGTTTAACTAGCAAACTAGCAAAGATCTACTTATTCAAATAGTTTCTATGAAGGGTGAGGTCTCTGCAGCGGTTTCCGCTGTAGGAGATGAGCGTCAAAGATCTACACACATATATTAGGGATATTGTACTTTGGTACCATTCGCTTTTACTGTTTTAGACTTAGATTACTACTCTTCAAAAATAAAATAAAAATAAATAAATACATTTGGGTAACATGCGATGCAGCTAATGCATGTTACATTCGGGTAACATGCGCTAGCATTAACGCATGTTACATATTTAGAATTAACACATATTACATTTGAGAATTATTTATATGCCATATTGTGCCAAAATTATGTAAAAATTGGGTCACGTGACACTTAATTATTGCCCATGGGCCGCACATATAAGGTTATAACCTATGCACCTGTGACATAAATCGTAAGGTTATAACCTTTGATGATCACCTGAATGGGGTGAGATTTAACATTTTGCTAACGTTTTTAGACATTTTAATAAAAAAACGTAAAAATGTTTTTCATTTAATAATTAAACGTTTTGCAAATATTTTTACTTATTTTAATAAAAAAATGTTGCGAAAACATTTTTTATTTAATAATTTTAAAATGTTTTGCAAACGTTCTTAATTATTTTAATAAAAAAACGTTGCAAAAATATTATTTATTTAATAATTTAACGTTTTGCAAACTTTTCAACTTAATTGAAATTAAATGATAAAATTGTTTTAACATTTATTATTTTAGTTTTAGCTAGTTGTTACAATTGTTAATCTTTGGATCATGTTATTAATACATTTGCGAAAATTAAAAATTAAATAGTCAAAATAATAATCATAGATGAGAAATTAAATAAAATTTTATTTTTAATTATAGTTATAAATATATATAAAAAAGTGACCTGACTTAGCCAAGTTTTTTAAAAACTTGATCATCAACGTTGAGATGCAGCAACATTGATCAGGGAGGGAAAGGAAAGGAAAAGCGAGAGAGAAAAAAGGGGAAAGAGCGAGGGAATGTGGGAAAGGAGAAGAGAAGGAGAAAGGGAAAAGTGAAGAATGAGAGAGGAAAGAGAAAGGGGAAAGGGGTAATAGTGAGGAAATAAGAGAAAGTAAATGGAAGGAAAAGTGGAAGGGAGGGAAAGAGGAGAAGCAAGAGAGGGAAAAGGAAAAGAGCGAGGGAATAAGGGAAGTGGAAAGGAATGGAAAAATGGAAAGAGCGAGGGAATAAGGGAAAGGGAAAGGGAAAGAGGGAAAACGCCACCCATACACAACCCACACTACTCCCAACCGGCATCCTAAAAGAAGACGTAAAAAAAGGGAATTGAAGGGAAGAACTAATAAAAAGAAGACCTAAGAAAAGAGAAGAGAAGAGAAGAAAAACAATGTTCGTTAATATAAAAGAAAACTGAACCGATTTTTTGTATTTTCCGGTATCCCAAGTCAAAAAAAAAAAACTGAAAACATTATTTCTTATGTTAAGAGAGATACATAGATTTTGCACTGCACTTATTTCATGCCTTAACCACTTTGTAATAATTAACATAAATTTAACTCCACTTCAAAAGAGTGGAAAGAGTGACAAAATTATTAAATGTTCTTAAATATCAGACAAATATTATACCATCCCTGTTATAAGAAAAGAAGATAAGAATTATCACTGATACTACGTGACCACATTTCATTCGTTTCACTGTGCATTAAGTGGCGTGAGTTCTGTGCGTCAAAAATAAAAGTAACCATTCCGGAATTATAATTATGCGTGCTTCAGACATAATCTATAACAAAACCAATAATTTATTAAAAAAAATTTTAAACGAAGTTAAAATACATATATATATTTTTAATATATATTCAAGTAAAAATAGAAGTAAAAATAGAATGCTATAAACTATATAAACTAAATACATTAAATTTGCGTGTGAAAGTAGTCTCAAATAATGTTAATTTTAAGTACATTATACTATTACAATTTAATAACCTCAAGTCATGTTGAAATAATATTTTTTTTCTTTATCAAATGTTCGACTTGCCATACTTTGTTATAAACGGTCGATATCAAATTAATCAAAGGGCCTTTACGAAAGAAACGTCAATTTATAATTATAGTTATCCATAATCTTCTTCTTATCCCGTGTGAGCACAGACTTGACACTTCCATATGAACAATCTACGATCATTGGATATCCAATATCACCCTGAAAATTGAACAAAGCATTTGAAAGCTGGTAATTGCATGTTAATGTCACGCCCGTTAGTCTGGGATCAGCGCTGACTAGTCGCAGGATGCCCTTCTTTTTCCCAAAGCGGAATGCTTCTTGTTCATTCCAGTTGAACCAACTTATGCTCTTAAACATTATACCTTTCGCAATATACGTTAGTGTTTTGGTATCCTCAACGTAGGGTTTCGTTTGCGTCATGACCGTTCTTGTAGCAGAAGTGACATGGCTAGATTTGACGACCTCTGCACAGTCAGGTAATTCAACGAACTCAATAACATAATTTATGTTATCAGCCAACTTTGTCTTGCTCCGATCGAGTGCTGTAATAATCTTTCCAAGTGATGAAAACGGACTCTTGAGAGTTATAGGATATCCCATAAAGTTCTGTGGCTGATAAATATAGGTTTTTCCGAGTTTGTACTCACAATATAGCGACACGCTTGACAGTCGAGGATCCACACTACTAATTTTGCATATACCTTCTGTCGTACCACTAATGAAGGCTAATCTTTCATCAATGGGAAAATATGCAATGCTTCTAGATATTAAACCTTGAATTAGGTAGATTAGACTCTTTGGGTCTGCGGGAATGTTCGTTGTTTGCGTACCCATGGATTTCATAGATAATGATAACGCTGTGGAAGTATTATTGTTTTTGCTTTCTTGTTCGCTCTTGACTATTTTTAATTTCTTTTCACTTTGCTGCAATTCCTCATCTTCATCCTTGAGTGAATTAGTTCCTTAGGGAGCGGAACTAGAATTAGTTTTTAAAGTCTTATAAAAATGTTAGAAAAGTCTGTGTTACATGTAAATACCGAGTAAAATTTTGTTACTGTCATATTCTTTTAAGACTTCTTTCAAACTATGATATGAGAATGAACACTTCGATCGGCTTTTGAATGCCTCGGCTATTTCCACTAATCTTCTTGATGGTCCAATTTTCAATCCACAACGTTCAAATTCTTCTTTAGTCATGTTAGTGAAGTCAAAACCAGTAATCTTTTCTCTACGAAGAATTTCAAAGTCATCGTCATCGAATTTTAGGTCCTGTCTTCGTAAAAAAGCGATAAGGACATCGGTATCCCAGTTTTCAATTGGCAAAGAAACATTTTCGATAGACATAAGTGAATAAAAGTTTTGTTTGTAAGTTATGAGAAAACGAATTTATTTTTGCGAAATTGTGAGAATTTATATGGTCGTACATTTAAGTATTTATTGCATATTTCGGAAAAAAATTTTCCGGTCAAGCCAATCATTAGACTCACCTTACTGCGGTTTGTGATATTGTTAACTAATTAAAGTTAATTATTTAATCTTACATTGTGTAATAACTGGCTAAAGGATCTACTCTACGCCGATACATATATGGTGCAGTAAGTTCAGTTGTAACTAAAAAAAAAAAATTATTTGCGTTCTATATAAAAAGGTAGAAGTCATCGGAAATTTTTTTCGTGAAACCTTAAAAAATGCTTCATATAGTCCCGATCCGACCCTAATATTTTGGTTAAAACGGTTTTATATGATCACGAGAAAGTTTAATTTCCGCTTTAAAAAATTTCAAAGTAATTTACAAAACATTTCTCTCAATATTTGTTAGGATACGTTCTGGCTCTTATAGTTGGGCTCAAGAGAAAAAATTAATGAAATTAGAGATTTCTGTAAATGAAACAAGATCAGAAATTGTTTTTGTTTCGAAATTAGAAACGTGAACAATAAACAACTCAATTATATTGGTAAATTTTAGCAGATACTGAATTAGTACGGGTCTATTGTCATACTAATGATATATTTGATATTCTATAAAGCTTTTTTAATGTTTTCATCAACGTATTAAAAAATAACTCATAAATTCTTATAAAGGTGAAAAGAACATATTACTACGTCATAGTGCGAATTTGAAGATTGACACAGTATTCATTATTTTATTGAAAATTTTATTACATACACACACTACGTAATTGCAAAACATTATACATTATTAACACATCATATTGAAGCAAAATTACGAGTGAAGAAAAAAATTTCTAGTATGAACTACGTACAAGAGTGTTATTTTATTAAAGTGATTCGGAAATATAAGTACATATTAACGTATAGGAGAAGTAGTTAAAAAAAACTAGACTAGTATAAATGAAAGACGTAAGAAAAGGAATTACTAGTGAAGGAAATAAAAAATTATGATTGCCCGCTTGATCCTTTAAACTAATTTGGCAACAAATTAATCCCTGTGCGTATAAGCTGTTAGGCACAGAATTATCCACCCTATTTGTTGTAAATATTAAACGAGCATGGACGATCCGACGAAGATCGTGAGTAACCATGTGATTCCTGCGTCACCAAGACGTCATGTTTCTTTTTTGGTATGAATGAAATTTGTCTTGAATATTATAAATGTTGAATTTCAGCACGCTGTGAAAGATATTGTTCGCGAACATTTAAATACTAACCTAATCAGTAAAAATCTGAAGTCATGTGTTTGTGATTGTGGCTTACATATTGTCCTAATATTGGTATTATGGCATGTGGATTAGCAATAAAAAGTTTAGATCAATAAAACAAAGTTTGAATTGTACTTAGTATTACCTGTTACAATCATAAAAACAATACTCTTTTTTTCTTTTTTTCTTTATTTAAACTCTTATGCTCAAAGCAAATTCGCATAAGTATATTGCTTTTTATTCTGCGTTACTTGACTGAAAGAGAACGAGCAATAATTAATACGTAGAATTCATAATGTCGAATACTCAAATTGAAAATTTTTTTTCGGAAATAGAACACTTTATTAAACTTAAACTTCAAGACAAAACTCTAAACCAGCCCGAAATTGAACAAAAATTTAAAGAAGGAAAAGAATTGATTGACAAACTAGAAGAAGACGATGAAGAACAGCATGGACTTTTTAGGTATAAGTATCACATAACATATGCTAATTATTTAAAAATTAGCGGAGAAGGAGACAAAGCTAGTAAGCAGGAAAAACTAGCAAAGAAATTTAAAAATTTTTCTGAAAAACCTGAGAGAATAGATACCTACAGAACAGAGTCAAGATTATTTATTGATGCTGCCCTAAGAAATATTGGTCAAGCTTCTAATGAAGAGGAAGAGAATAAAGAGAATATTCATGAAGCTGTTGAGAAAGAATTAAGTGAGATTAAAGATATTTTAGAAGATAATGTTATTGGATTTTTTCGAGACGCTTTTAAACAGTTAAATGTTGCACCCAAGTCTTTTGAAGATTATAAGAATATCGTTACATATGAGATAATTTTACGTAGGATAGCAGATAACCCAATTAATGAGTCGTTAATTTATTTGGAAAAGTCTCAGACTAAAGACCATAGCAAGGATCAAAAATCAAAAATTAATAAAGAAAATAAACAACAAATGACTTCTTCTTTAGAGAAATTAAAATTATTAGCTAGTAAAGCAGCTTATTCACAAAGATTGGCTTTTATATATCATTTCTTGAATTCTCCAAACAAAAAAGAAATCTTATTTAGAAATACCGTATTTACAGAAGAAGAAATTAATAAACGGTTCAGAGACATCGCTTTATATTTCCATTCTGATAAAACGAGTCGACCTAATACTCCAACTTGGCTTCAAGAAAAACATAGGAACCTAGGTGACGAATTTTTTAATTTTGCTCTAAAGTTTAAAGAAAGCTTATTGGAAGACTTGGAAGGAATCTCACAAAATGAAGGTTATTTGACTTTTCACGAAAACAAAGCAAATGACCTTTGGAAAATTGCGATCGATTATCGTAATGCAGCTAAAGGTCAATGGGATAAGTTAAAAGTATTAAATAAAGATGATATTAAGGAATTATCTCCTGACGAATTAAAGATTTTTTGCATGGATAATGGAATATTAGCCTATCAGGAATATCGAGCAGCTTGCAAAATTGCCGACAAATCTAGACAACTAAAAAAGCAAGTACAATTACGAGGAAATATGGCATTATGCTTGTACATTTCTAACAAATTTATAGAAGCTCAGTTATATGCTTTATCGGCAATTCAATTGCAGCTTAGAAATTCTCAAAATGTCACACAACAGGATTTTATTGAAACAAAAAAAATATTTGATAAAGTTAAAGGTGGTGGTCCTACGACGGATACCACAGAAGGGAATACTACAGCGAATACTAAAGAAACTACTAAACTAGATACTGAAATTAACCTAAAAGACAAATCTGATAATGCAATGGCTTTAGTAAGAACGGTGGATCAGGGAATTTCCTTTTTTGAGAGAAAGACTATTCAAGAATCAATTAGCAACGATATGGCAAATATAAGTGTTGGGCTAATGCTCAAGGCAGACCAGAGTTTAGTTCGTTATCAAGTACCTAAAGAAGTGATTTTGCACGCCAAGGAACGTGTCGTGAGGCATAAAGTTGTAGGGGGTGCAGCAATGGGAGGTGCAATGGCTGTGGGAACGACAGTAACAGTAACTGCTTGTCTTCATGTTTATGAAGCAGTAGCTATAATAGGAGTTACGTCAGTTGGTGGTCCATTTGCACTTGTCGGAGGACTACTTGCTCTTGGTTTAGGTATATGGGGCGGTGTAAGTTTATGGAGAAGAGGGAATCTTCTCTTAGATGAACCAGAAATTCGTGAAAATCTTAATGAAATCATGATCAAAACAATAGAAGCTTATGATAAAGGGGAATATCAGGAGGTTATTAATGCACTTTCTGAAAAATATAATGAAAAAACAGGTGCTAGTCTTTTAAAATTAACAAAACGTGAAGATTTCATTAATACTGATGAATTAATAGAAACACTCTTAAAGTACGGCTTTAGATCTGATGGTATTGCCTATCTATTAAATTTGCTCGGTGAAGTCTTAAGTAGTGGGAAAGTAAAACTTGATGGAAAAACAAAAAAAGATTTAAAGGTATTAGCAACGAGTGTTTTTAATGGTGCACTAAGTGAAAAACTAGTAGACGATGCTAAAAAACTGGATGGCCGTATTCTTGAATTACGAAAGGGTCATATTGTTAGCACTTTTAATAAAATTAAAGATTTTATTTTACTTAAAGAATATAGTGATATAGCTAAAGAACACATAGATGATGCAGAAGAAATGCCTTTTCGATCAAGACTGGAAGAAATGCGTAATATCACAAGGATTAATCGAGCAATTTTTGATATACTAGATGCTGGTAAAGAAGAAATTAAACGAGCAGTCGAAACTATTAAGGAAGTTCAAAATTCAATCAACAATAATTATCAGTTTGTTAATCCTGCTAAATGGCGTTACGAAGTTTTGGAGGATTTATTATGGGTTGTTAGTGGTGAAGAATCACCAGAATTATCCGAAGAATCATCCAAAGAATCACCCAAATTATCTCTAATCACTTACATAGATAATAAATACATCAGTTATCTAAATCAACAACTAAAACAGGCATCTTCACCCCAGGAAAGATTTCGTATTTTCAATGCAATAGCAACATGCTATGTACAATTAGCTGAAAAAGAAGATAATAATAGATTAAATGGTTTGCGACATTGGAAATCTGCTCAAAAGAACTATGAGGAAGCACGTGAAAAAGATCCTGAGAACTTAGATGCTGCACTTGGTTTTGCAAAATGTTTACTAAAATTATCTAAATATACTCAAGTTATTCAACTTTCAGATATGTGTCCAAACTTAACCTCTTTATCAGAATATTGGTACTTTCGCAGTATTGCTTATCAAAAGAAGGCTGATTATAAGAATGCTAAGGAAAATATTATTGAAGCATTGAAATTGGATAACAAAAACAAGTTAGCTGATGAACAGATATTACTTCTCAAAAAACTAAATGAAAAAAATAAAATTGAATGGCGTATTAACCGTTACAAAAGAGGGAAAAAGGATATCAGATATGACGTAGATTATTTTAAAAATTCCCATAGTAAAGAGAGTCCTACTTATAATATTCTTTCAATTGATGGAGGGGGTGTATGTGGGATATTGCCCGCCTTATGGCTTAGTGAAATAGAACATCGTACCCATAGACCTATTTCCCATCTATTTAATATGATAACTGGAATATCGACTGGGGGGATTATTGCTGCTGGACTATCGGTACCATCCTGGCAGTTACTCTATGATTCAAAGAAAAATCCATATTATGAATGCTCAGATTCAAAACCAAAGTTTTCAGCTACAGATTTATTAAATATTTATCAGAATCGAGCAAAAGACTTGTTTATCACCACAAATAATAATAATTCACGGTCATTTTTTAAACCAAAATATACAGAGCAAGATCGCAGTTCGTTGTTTTCTGAATATTTTGGTAGTGTACGCTTGAATCAAGCACTTACTGAATTGGTTATTCCTGCAGTGGATGTAACTAAGTCAGCACAGACACATTTCTTTACGCGTTATGATGATCGTAGTGATGACTCAAAAGACGATACTTTTTTTGATACTTTAATGGCAACAACAGCTGCACCTACCCTTTTTCCACCTTACGAGATAAAGGGAAGAGGTTGTTTATTTTCAGGTGGAGCTTTGCATCTTAATAACCCAACGATAGCAGCATATGAGGAAGCTACCCGATATAATGCAGCAAAGGGAAAGATTTCAGTGCTATCTCTAGGTACAGGAAGTTATGTCCCAGATCCATTAAATCCTGACTTATATCGTGATAGTCTTTTTTGGACGCGAAATCTACACAAAGTAGTACTACCTCAACATGAAGGTAATACTGATAGTCTAATGTACAGTTTATTGGAAAATCGCTATCAACGATGGCAAGTTTGGCTTGAAGAACCAATAGAATTGGATGACTGCGAAAGTATTCCTTATCTCTTAGAACTGGGTCATCAATATATAGAAGAGCTTGATTCTTCGGATGATAATCCTATAAACAAGTTGGTAGAGTCTTTTGAGAAAGGATTTGCCAACAAAGTTTTATAAAGTTTATTGGAATTTTTACTAGTCGTTATTTGTAATTGAGATATTTCCATATGTACACCAAGATTTTGTATAACTGTTCTTTTTTTCTATTTTATTTTTTCAAACTGCCTAATGTGATATTAAAAAGTATATTGCCAAATTTTGCAAACCCGTATTAAAATAAATAATATTCTTAAATAAAGCAATTTATTCAGTACTTAAAATTTTTGTATCTAATTGGATTAATAAATTAAAATAAATGACAAATTTGGCGGCTTTAAACCAGTATTTTTATTTATATAAAATAAGGAATAGACGTTTTTATGTTATACGACTATATGTTGTGATTTACAATAGGAATTTTACTAATTCTCTTAGGTTAAATTAGTATACAAATTATTTAGATAGATACTTTATTGAGAAGATGTATAACGTCTATAATATGGTTACTCGTTTTTGAGAAACTTATTATTAATAAAGTTTTTTTTTAAAAAAAAAAAATAGACGTTTTTATTATAAATAAGTATATGATTCGATTGATTCGTCATAATCTGAAAATTTTCGCCTTTAATCAAATTTAGTATATGCAATGTCGATCGCAAAAAGTTCTTTAAAAAAGCCCCGTAAAGTTTTTTTTTTAAAAAAAATTTTTTGAAAAAAGGGACAATTTATAGACCATTTTAATATAAAGAAAGGTAATGTTAGAAAAAATAAATCAAATTGAAAATTTTTTTTTAGAGATAGAAAACTTAATCAAACTTCAGAACAAACAACCTAAGATTGAACAAAAATTTAAAGAAGGAAAAAATTTAATTGATAAATTAGAAGAAGATGATGATGAACAGCATGGACTTTTTAGGTATAAATATCACATAACATATGCTAATTATTTAAAAATTAGCGGAGAAGACGACAAAGCTTGTAAGCAGGAAAAACTAGCAAAGAAATTTGAGAAGCATGAGAGAATAGATACCTACAGAACAGAACCAAGATTATTTGTGGGTGCTGCTCTAGGAAATATCGATCAAGCTTTTAATCAAGAGGAAGAGAATATTCATGAAGCAGTAGAGAAAAAATTACGAGAGATTAAGGACATTTTAGAGGATAACGTTATTGAATTTTTTCGAAATACTTTTAAACAGTTTAATAATGTACCCAAATCTTTTGAAGATTACAAGAATATCGTTGGATACGAGATAAATTTACGTAAGATAGCGGATAACCTAATTAATGAGTCGCTAATTTATTTGGAAAATTCTCACACTAAATATACTAGCAAGGATCAAAAATCAAAAATTAATAAAGAAAATAAACAACGGACGATTCCTTCTTTAGAGGAATTAAAATCATTTGCTAGTAAAGCTGCTTATTCAAAAAGATTGGCTTTTATATATCATGTCTTGAATTCTCCAGACAAAAAAGAAATTTTATTTAGCAATACTCTCTTTACAGAAGAAGAAATTAATAAACGGTTCAGAGACATCGCTTTATATTTCCATTCTGATAAAACGAATCGACCTAATACTCCAACTTGGCTTCAAGTAAAACATAAAAATCTAGGTGACGAACTTTTTAATTATGCTCTAGAGTTTAAAAAAAGTTTATTAGATGACTTGGAAGGGATCTCACAAAATGATCAAGAAAAAAAAGCGAATGACCTTTGGAAAATTGCGATCGATTATCTTAATGCAGCTAAAGGTCAATGGAATAAGTTGAGAGTGTTGAATAGGGAATTTTCTTCTGAAGAATTTAAGATTTTTGGCATGGATAATGGAATATTAGCCTATCAGGAATATCGAGCAGCTTGCAAAATTGCTGATAAAGCTAAGCAACTAAAAAAACAAGTAAGATTACGTGGAAATATGGCATTATGCTTATGCATTTCTAACAAATTTATAGAAGCTCAGTTATATGCCTTATCAGCAATTCTATTGCAACTCATGAATTCTCAAAACGTCACGCAACAGGATTTTTTTGAGGCAAACAAAATATTTGAAAAGGTTAAAAATGGAATGGTGGATGTTACAGTGATTACTGAAGGATCTCCTAAATTAGATACTGAGATTAACCTAAAGGGCAAATTCGATAAAATAAAAACGGCAGATCAGGAAATTTCCCTTTTTAAGAAAAAAGCTAATCAAAATTCAATTAATAGCGAAGTTGTAAAAATTAGTATGCTCAGGGCAAACCGAAATTTGGTTCGTTATCAAGCAAATTTACACACTAAGAGTCATGGTAAAGAAGAGCAAGAAATTCGGGAAAAGCTTAATAACATCATGACAAAAACGATAGAATCTTATGATAAAGGTGAATATCAGAAAGTTATTGATGCACTTTCTGAGGAATATAATAAGAAGACGGGGGATAGTCTTTTAAAATTAACAAAACGTGAAGATTTCATTAATACTGATCATATAATAGAAACACTCTTAAAGCATGGATTTAGATTTGATGGTGTTGCTTATCTATTAAATTTGCTTGGCGAGGTCTTAAGTAGTGAAAAAACAAAAATCAAAGTAATGACAACAAAAGACTTGAAGAAGTTAGCAATGAATGTTTTTAATGGAGTAATGGGTGAAAAACTTGAAAAAGAGGCCAAGACTCTAGATGATCATATTTATGAGTTACGTATGAAACTCAATCCACCTAGTATTTTTGATAAATTTAAAGATCCTATCATAACCCAAGAAGACAAGGATGATTCTCAAGAAATGCCTTTTCAATCAAGGTTGGAAGAAATACGCAATGTCACAAGAATCAATCGAGCAATTTCCGATATATTAGATGCTGGTAAAGAAGAAACCGAGCGAGCTATCAAAACTATTAAGGAAATTCAAGATTCAATTGGTAGTAATTATCAATTTGCTAGTGGTGCTCGTCATGAAGTATTGGAAGATTTATTATGGATTATTAGTGGTGAAGAATCTCCACCTGAAGAATCATTTGAAGAATCACCCAAAGAATCATCTGAAGAATCTCCTAAATTAGACGGTGAATTTATTAGTTATTTAAATGAACAACTAAAACAAGAGCTTTCAAATCAGAATAAAATGCTCCTTTATAATACACTAGCAGCCATCCATGAACATTTAGCTGAGAAAGAGGATAAAATTAATCGACTAAACCGATTGAACAGCTTGCATTATTGGAAAGTTGCTCAAAAGAACTATGAGAAAGCACGTGAAATAGATCCAGAAAATCTAGAGGCTGCACTTGGTATTACAAAATGTTTACTAAAATTATCCAAATATACCCAAGTTATTCGACTTTTAGATACGAGTCCAAATTTGACCTCTTCATCAGAATATTGGCGGTTTCGCAGTATTGCTTATTGTAAGCAAATTAATTATAGCGAAGCTAAAGGAAATATTATTGAGGCATTGAAACTAGATAATAAAAACAAATTAGCTGATGAGCAGAGGTTATTTCTCAAAAAACTAAGCGAAGAAAATACAATTAAATGGCGGATTAAACGTTACGAAAAAGGAAAAAAGAATATTAAATACGAAATAGATTATTTAGAAAATTCCCATAGTAAAGAAAGTTCTACATATAACATTCTTTCAATTGATGGAGGAGGTATATGTGGAATATTACCTGCTTTATGGCTTAGTGAGATAGAATATCGCACTCATAGACCCATTTCTCATCTATTTAATATGATAGCTGGAACATCAACTGGAAGTTTCATTGCTGCCGGACTAGCACTACCATTCTGGTGTGAACTTGATGACTCTCCATATTATGAATGTTCAGATTCAAAACCAAGGTTTTCGGCTTCAGATATATTAAATTTTTTCCAGGACCAAGCGAGAAATATATTTACTATCCCTGATAATTCATGGTCATTATTCAAATCAAAACACGCAAACCAAGACTGCAGACCATTTTTTTCGGAATATTTTGGAAAAGTTCGCCTAGATAAAGCACTCACTGAGTTGGTTATCCCTACAGTGGATGGTAATGACTTAACACAAACACATTTATATACACGAAATGACGATCGTCGCAATTATTTAAAAAACGATACTTTTATTGATACATTAATGGCAACAACAGTTGCACCCACTTTATTTCCATCTTACGAAGTGGAGGGCAGGAGTTTTATTTTAGATGGAACTTTACATCTCAATAACTCAACAACGGCAGCTTATGAGAAAGCTATTCAATATAATGTAGCAAAAGAAAAGATTTCAGTTCTTTCTCTGGGTACAGGAAGTTACATCCCAGATTCATTAAACCCCAGCCAATATCGTGGTAATCTTTTTTTGACACATTATCTTCACAAAGTAGTGCTACCTCAACAGGAAAATAATACTGATCGTCTAATGTATAGTTTACTGGACAATCGTTACCAACGATGGCAGGTCTGGTTTGAAGAACCAGTAGAATTTGGTAATTACGAAAACATTAATATTTCCAATCTTTTAGAATTAGGCCATCAATATATAGAAGAGCTGGATGCTTCGGATAATAATCCTATAAACAAGTTGGTAGAATCTTTCGAGAAAAAAGTTGAAATTTTCAGCGTTTAACTAGATATTATCCTTAACAAGGTATCATGAACTTTATTGGAATGATGCTAAAATTGTGGCTTATTTTGTTAATTTCCTTTTTTTCTCATGAAGAAATGTCGATTATCAGTATTAAGAATGATTTTGCATTTTGCTTTAATGATTATAGATATATTTTTTATTTAATAATAAATACTTATTCCATTGTGCAATATATTTGTAATACAAGTATTTATCAAAGTTCAGTCATTTAATCACGATTAGGTAATTTTAATCCATTCAATGACAACAAAATATCAATTAGAATTGTTCTTAAAAAAGCTTTTAACGGTTGTTATTTAATAGAATTTTTTAATATCGTTCCGGTTATAAATAACTGTATTGGTGAAAATCAAATATGTAAAAATTATTCCATGTACATATATAAAATATTTAATTTACAGAAATTAGACACTTTAAATACCTTTAAAGTAATCAAATCATCGATAACAGTATAAAATGGCGCAATAAATTAAATTTACAAGTTTATCCATTTCTTTATTCATAAATAAATTTCCTAAAATGAAAATTTTGCGTGTGCGTGAATTAACGTTGCTAAGTTGTCAAAGCCCAAGTTTCTCTATATGATCATACCTTCCCCTCCAGGATGATAAGGATAATAAAAAAATTTTTAATTCTTTATTTTAATATCTGCCAATTACTTTCTTCCCTAAACTTAAAGCTTTTCCAAGAACCTTAATACTCCTTTAATCTTGCAATATTAAGCACTTATAGAGTTTATGCTGATCCGAGAGAAATAGTTAATCTCGAAAAATCGGAAGGAACTTCAAAAATTAACGTTAGAGATACACAACAATTGATTTCTTCTTAAATATTTTGAAATTATTAGCCAGTAGAGCAGCTTATTCAAATAGATTGGCATTTATATACAATGTTCTAAAATATCGAAATTTTATTTAACATCACTTTATTACTGAAAACGTAATTAATAAACGGTTCCAAGGCATCGCTTTATATTTTCATTCTGATGAAACGAATCGACTCAGCCGAACTTGGCTTCAAGAAAACACCGAAACCTAGGCGCCGAACTATTTTTTTTCACAAAAGTTTAAAGAAAGCTTTTTGAATAAGTTAGAAGATGAAAAAGGAGTAAACAACCTATAGAAAATTGCGATCTATCATCGCAATGCAGCTAAATGTCAATATGGATAAATTGAAAATAAATGGAGATGAAATTGAAAATTTTTCTTCTGTAGAATTAAAGTTTTTAAGCATGGAATATGGAATATTAGACTATTAAGAATATCGAGCAGCTTGCAAAATTGCTTATAAAACCAACCAGTTAAAGAGGCAAATTTACGGGGGAATATGGTGTTATGCTCTTACATTTCTAGAATCTCAGTTATATGCTTTATTAGCTCAATTGCACTTAGATGTCACACAGCAGGATTTTATTAAGATAAAAAGATATTTGAATAAAGTTAAAGGTGGATATCCTATTACTGAAGGAGCTACTAACTAAATGCTGAGATTAACCTAAAAGACGAATCTGATGAGGAACAGCGGACAAGAAAATTTCCCTCGAGGCAGACCAGGATTTAGTTCGTTATGAATCTCTTAAAAGATTTGAGAAACGTGCTAGTCATCATAAGCTGAGAGGATGCAGTTATGAGATCTCTAAAAATTACAGGAGGTTCAGTAACTGCGAAAGTTTTGGAGGATTTATCATGGGTTATTAGGGTGAAGAATCACTTACAGAATCACTCGAAAAATTAACGATCCTAACATTACCATAAAAAAAATGGTTGTTGTCAAGGATGGCTTGCGATAGTTGCCGGGTTGCGCACATGATCCGGATGATTATTTAGTAATTATTATATTATTATTTATTATTATTTAAATTACCATCTAGCTATGAAAATATAGATATACAAAATTTATATTAACAAAATTACGTTATCCTAGAATAAAAAATATATCACGCAGATTTAGGTGAACTTGGTTTTCTTTAAATTACTTTTTAATGAAACGGTTTCTAACGTTTCATTTTTTTTCTCTTATAGACTCGAATCTCTTGAACAAAAGAGATGTAACAAATATAAGTAATTATACAATTAAACCTGAAAATTTTTGGTCTGTTAACTAAAAAAAATATTTTGTGTTAAATTATTTTTGTATTTCGACATGAAACAATTTGTATCATTATGTGTATTTCTTCATCGGCGAAAAACAATGTATTTTATGTACTTTTAACTTAATTATTTATTATAATAAACTATTAAGATACATTTTAATATTTTATTTACTTTCGCTATAATAGATTGCGTATTTTATTTGTCAATATTATAATTCCAAACTAATAGTTTGTTCTTATACATTACAACTATTATTAAACATGCTTCCCAATACATTGTGTTATGGATGTGGATGTAATATTTTGTGATAATATTAATGTTAGTATAATAAAAACTTCAATATTTCTTGTCACTTTACAATAGTATCGTTTTAAATAAGTGGGAGTATCTCTTTGTTTAATATCAAGTATGACACTTATCAAAAAGAAATTCATATTAAATTCAAATGAAGAAATTATGAAAAATTTTCAAAAAAATAGCATAATCAAACAAACCATTTGTTAATGTATCAAGCAGTAAATAAGAATCTGAGATGGTAAGTGAGAAGTAATAAAAAAATTATATGCAGCTTATGCACCATATCATAAATTAAATATTAAAGAATGATAGAATAAAAACATTTCTTGGTCCTTACAGCTTTACCACATTACAAGAATTTTTATTTAGAATTTATAAGGATAACTAACCAACTTGTTTTCATTATCATGATATATAAATGGAATTTTGTAATGGTGATAAATGGTACCTAGTAATAAAACTTCATTTGGTGTCCAACTTCGTGCATCAATTATTTTAACGCATGGATTAAAAGTTTGAAAGGATTTTGAGACAGTTTGATGAAAATTTTCTGCACATTGTTGAACATCAGTATACTGAAAATCATTTTTCTCGCATACTTTCTCTAAAAACAAAGTAAATTGCTTGTCTTGAGATAAGTGCTTCAAGATCTTATTCAATGGTTCTGTTTTCTCAAGTGAAGACTTTTGTGAAAAAAAAAAAATCACTGAGAATCTTTTTAATATTACAAGAATAAGTTAACCAAATTATAAAATTATTTAAATACCTGTATTGATTGTGCACGAATAAACTCTAATATACTCTGTTGCTTATACTTTTTATATTTTTCAACTTCATTTCCTAACTTTTCTATTTGAATATTTAGATTATTCACTTTGTCCATATTTTCATTTAATAATTTCAATTTATCAGCTTCATATTCCTCAACCTTTTTCTTTTCTTGAAGCATTAATTCTTCAGCTTCCTCATTTTCTTGAATTATTTTGTCAGTTTCCTTTTTTTCTTGGATTATTTTTTCAGTTTCCTTTTTTTCTTGAATTATTTTTTCAGTTTTATTTTTTTCTTGAATTTCTAAATAATCTTTTAATATTTTTTCAAAATATTCCTTTTGTTTTGCATGCATCTCTTCCCATAATCTATATTGAAATTCAAACATCATGCGAGTAACAACATCTTTGAGTTTTGGAAAATCATCTAATACTTTTAAATCAAGATGAAATCTAGTAATATCTTTATTATCAGGGTAAATTGAATAATTGTGTTCATGTGACCACTATCAATTAATGCAATAAAATGAATAAATAATAATTCAAACCAGATAAAAATAATAAGAATACAAAAATAGACACAAAACCTTACCATAAGTTTTTTCCAAAGGAGTCTTTTAGGTACACAATGAGGTAAAAACAATCTTGTCAACATAAGTGTAATCTTTCAATAACTGAGTATTGAAAAAATAAAAAAGGGAGACGAATCTTTTGAGTAATGCTGTCATCATAAATTTTGTGCAAATATATACTTTATTATACAAATAAGTTATATAGTAAAAGTCATCTATGATCTATTATTACTAATTGTCAGCAATGAAAGGAGTATACTGTATATATAAATAATTGATCCCGTGAATTTCTCTGTCTCTCACGTGACTTCATCTAATGAAATCGTAAATTTTATGTTTGTTTCTTTTGCTCCAGACTTACAACGTATCTTTCAAAAAATACCTTAATCACTTTAACGCAAAGGGGACAAAAAATAAGAAAATAATTTATTAAATAAATACTTTTTAAAGCCCTCTCCTTTCGTCCTTTTTATTCAACAATACCATTTTTGTTTTTGGTTCAATTATATCTGGATATTTGTATATAATTTGATTTTCATGCAATTTAAACCATTTTTTTGGTGAACGAAAGAAATTCCTGTAAAATATACATCAGAAGCAGAGATCAGAGGCAAGCTTTCTTATTATTAAATTCTGTTGATTCCCCAAACAATCCTTGTACTCCACTCTGGAATCCAAGTGATGTAATCAAAGTTATGAAAGCAGTTGTGAAAGGCAAAGGATCAATTATTTGTCTTCTAATAGGACTTGTTGATCCCATGATAGTCCATTCACAATTTAAAATTTTTACGTTGACCGATCACTCAATAATTTTGCTAACATCATCATTGACCCACCAAATATGACTTCAATGAATCAGCCATCAATTGTATGCTATGGAAATCCACCTAGTATCACTCACCAAATTTGTCACTTTTATCGAAAATACATTAACAACATTTGCAAAAAAAAAAAATTTTTTTTAATGAAAAAGTTTCACATTTCTTTATGTTAACAAAGCTTTTATATACATATAACTTTATTTCAATTATATTTATTATAATTTTACTAATTTTATTTAATATTGCTATTATTACCAATAAAATGTGACTTTAGTTTTAACTTCCAATGACTGATAGATGTCTAGTGTCTATAAAAAAAATAATTATCAATGTATTTTAATCTATTATTATTATGTTAAAGATCACTTTTTTTTTAATAAATTCTTCACAGAATTCCTTGTTATGGTATTCTCATTTTTAAAATTATGCGTTGATCACATGATATCTCATAAAAAACCACAAAAATGCGACATTATTATTGTGAGAAAAAATTATATATAAATTTAGAGAATATTATTGTTTTGCGATCAGTTTAGCCATACAGGTTTATCGGTCAGTTTTGCGGTCGGTTCAGTTTTGGTTGAAACCACGGTTAGAAGACTGTGGTATTTTCATAATTTACTATTTGTAAAAGAAATTTAATAATACTAGGAAACTGATACCGTTATAATTCCGAAGTGAAAAAAAAAAAAAATTTGCTGGCGATCACGTGGCGGACAGAGAAACTCATACTGTAAACATACAATAATAATCTTTATTTATGTTTTAGTCTAATAATTATTATCTCTTATTATCATAGACGTGAAAATATTCATGAAATAATTTTATACATCGAGATATTCATAGCTAAAAATTTATTACTGTTAGGATAAGAATGGTAAATATGGCAAAATTGGGACTTAGAATTATCACAACCTGTAAATGTTTCATTATTAAATAATGAAATATATGGAGTAATACATAAAGGAGCTAAATTTTCAAAAGAATCTAATATACAGTTAGGGATCGGCTCTAATTCAGTTCTTCATCGACTCCAATTCGACTCTTATAAATAAGAAATGTACATCAAATTTAAGACTCAGAACATGTGATGATTAGTCTTCGAACGATAGTTAGTCGTTCTAACCCCAGGAGACTCGGAATCTTTTGAATTTAGAATCGGTTCCAGAATCGATTCGAGTCAACTCATTTTGAGCTCTACAGTTTTGGTATGATTATGTGGGAACTTAACATTGAACTTATTCACGAAATTATGGATGGAAACGACCTGAAATTACAAATGATTCACTTGTAGTAATTTAATAAAGCAATGCTGGAATTCTGATCCTTTTAAAAGACCAATTTTCGTGATTTATATTGATAAATTATATAACTCTATATTTGGAATTTGAGAAAAATTTATAGGAACATTTGAACAAGCTAAAAAAAAAAAGTTGGAATTGTATATAGTAAAGAATAAAATCTCACTCAAATCAATTTTCGTTAGTAACGAAATTTCAATTTTTTTTTTTAGAGTTATGCCAGAATTTTTGTCATAAAAATTACTGCATTCATCACGACAGATTCAGCCACTTTCAAATTAGGAATTGGTGTACCATTTGGTTTTAATTTTTGATTATAAATCGTACTACTTAAGTTCACCATCCTTACATTGAATGCAAACCTATAAAATTCTGGGTTAAACCAAAATTATCAAAAATCTGGTCGGAAACAGCAGGTTCAAAATCGGGATTGAATATCCATTCCAAACTCAATTTTGTAATGAAAATATTTTTTTTTCACATATGAAAAAAAATTAAAAATGTCAATCTCTAAAAAAATATATGTTTTCGGCAACTTTTTGGTTTTAATAAAATTTTTTTTTTTTTTTTACATTTTATAATCTGAGTCACTAAATTCAGGTATTATAATTATTCCCTTCTTTCTAGTTTTCTTTAAGTTTCCAGATTCTTAGAAACTTCTATAAAGAAGTTCTAATTATATATTCGTATGATAAAATAGAAACAATGATTAACGATTTAGATTTTAAGCAGAACATTATTGTTTTGTTTACGTTACAAACATGTTTTAATAAAGGAATTAGTAAAAGAATTTTTACTTAATGGAAAATGTCGAGAATTACGTGAGAAAATTTGATTATTGTTATTATGTGGCTAAAATAAATTTGTAACACAAAATTTTGATTCAAAATTCGGAAAATAAAGTTAGTGACCAGATTTACACAGAAGTTAAGTATAAAATTAATCATGTCCGGGTAATTTTCCAAAATTTACTGTATGTTATAAAACTTTCGAAACCTTAACTGTCAATATGAGCACGGACTCAGAGAACGGAGTGTCATCATTGTTTTGGGACACGTTTACAATAAAAGATGTCGATTATATAGTAGGTTATGATGGCTTAAACCTGACAAAAGTCATTGAAGATAATGAAAATAGCGTCACTTCCACCAAAATTCATGCAGATGGCAGTTGTCGTTATTATTTTGAACTCACCATCGAAAATAATCCTGGGTATGTCCAAATTTTGTATAATATCTCTTTTTTATTATTTTACACGCTTAATAAATTTTTTATTTTATTGACTTCGGCATCTATGCTTATGATAATGACCAGTTGTACAAACACTTTAAATACGATACTGCAAATTCCTCACACTTTTATACAAAAAGAACTCCTCTGAAATAGTGAAACATACAATTATAGGGTGTGGGATGGGTTATAATAGATCCAGATTTGATGATAAAAAGCGGGAGAGAAAAGCACAAGAATAAGTAAGTATTCGGTATTGTTGGTGAATGTAGAAAGCATCATTATCTTATTGTTCGATAAAATCTGTGAGAGAACGTACCAAGAAGCTTTAAGAGATGTTTAAAAAAAGTAACTATCTCTTCATCATCACAGGTAAGAAGGATGATATCTGCTTCAACTCTTTTAGCTGGATTGTTAATAAAGAAAGTGCGTAGGGCACTTTTTTCCTCTTTTGTGAAATCGAGCTTTTGGATTTTTTCATAGACGGCAGACATAATTACTTCTTATTAAGATGTGCAATTGTAGTCTAGGGATCTAGATAAAAGAAATTATTGGGCTATATATGAGAAATATAATGACGATATAGGTACTTCGAAAAAAAATAAAAAAAATTTATGCAAAAGAAATGATTAATATGATGAGTATTTATGATGAGTATTTATGATGAGTATTTATGATGAGTATTTATCATGAGTATTCATCATAAGTATTTATTAAAAAAAAGGTAAGTGTGGGAAATGTAATGATTTATGTACTAGGCTACTTGCCTATTTCATACCAGAATTTTTTTTTATGAGAATGAGATAATTGGAAGTATTGTACTAATCAACTACTATAACTAGTAAATTTCGTAATGTTGAGCTTCACTTCTTTTTTGGCAATCAATATTTTAATTTTACGGATAATTATTTCTGAAGTCAGAACAAAATTTCTGACTACCTTGTAAAAAGAGAATACATTGAATAACTGTATTTTTTATATATTTTTCATATGATCAATAGAGTGGCGCAATTCAATTCTATGATAAATGAAAATTATGTTACTTTCAATGTTATACAGTTCAAATTATGATAAATCAGTCACATTTTTGCATGTGAATTGTGTGCGCTATTATTTTTTTCTTTATTGTGATAAATGAATACGCCGTAATATTATAGTAATACGTCACATGTATCACTCTTGTAACTCCCTTAAAAAAATCAATAAAGTTAAGTGACCACAAATAATTACGACTATTATTATTATTATTAAATATTTAACCCCTATTGACAGGTAGACAATAAGAATTACATGTGAGAAAAGACATGCAAATTAATTATACAATAATTAAAAAAATACAGATATAGTCACTAACTAAAATCGGTTAAAAATTTATTTGACTACTAGTAACGTAAGTAAATGATTACAGTTTTATAAATCCATTTATCGTTCAGCCAGTAAGATCATTTAGACTTTTACTGACCGATATTGTTTTAAATTGATCAATATTA